>LKNJ01001385.1:59937-84573 GCA_002120245.1 Maccullochella peelii | reverse complement strand
CACACACAATTTCTGTGGGCAACGCCCACAGAAATCTCCACTCAGGCTGTTGACGTACGTGCCATCACACATAATCTCCATGCTGAGAGGAAATTTCTTTCACACACACACACACACACACACACACACACACACACACAAACACTTTTTTCTTTTGCTAACTTTGCTGCCAACACACAAGTTGGCTGTTTCAGTAAACAAGAACGCCTGTGTTACATATCCTCCTCCTTTATGTACACAGCCCTCTGTCACTTTTTCTCACCCTGTTTCATCACATCTTAAAAGGGAACACAACTCACAGAAAAAAAAAAGAAAGAATAATAGTTTATCTGCTTAATCTTCTGTTTTATTTATGTTTATTAAGTTTCTTTCAGATCGGGTTGTAAAGGCAGCGAGATCAGTGTATAGCGTTATGATTGAGAGGAACCCTGGTCTGATCCGAGATAGAAAGCATCACCTCAAAACATACAGGTACCTACCTATACTCTGGGTGTGATTCTTCCATGTTAAAAAATGTGACAATCTCTGCAAATTACATGCAAATTCACATGTTAAATTTCTCTCACAGACAATGTTGTTCTGGTAAGGAACTTGTCGATTGGCTGATGAAACAAAATGAATGTCTGCAATCAAGGAGCCAGGCAGTTGGAATGTGGCAGGTCTTGGTGGATGAAGGAATCCTTGTTCACGGTAAGAACTAAAGAGCTGAATTTCGCAGAATTAAGAAAAATGTCCAAATACATTTTTGCCTGGATGTGCATCACACCAGACAGTTTTACTTACCAACCTCTTGCCAGCAGCCAAAATTAACATAATATTTATCATGTGTTTGGCGAGCTCACGCCTTGGCATGCACTGAAGTATGTTGAATAATTCCACAAGAAATCCTGTCAAATTCTTATTATTTTTAATATATTCTGATAAGAATGTCTCAGCCTGCACTCAAGAATTTCCCAGAAGTGCTTGAGTAGCTCGAAATCTGATGACTGGAGCCTGCCAGGGCATATATTTCACAATGTGTTCTCACTCAAATGTCAAGTGTTCACTAACCGCTTATGCTCTTTGGACGGGGCACTGTCTTCCCGGAAGAGACCACTCCAATCAGGATATAAATGCTTTATCATCAAATGAAGGGAATCACTCAGAATAGATTTGCACTTATTTCCATGTATCTTGTCAGTTTGGAGTTTTGTAAAGTTACTACATATTTATTTTTTTCAACTAATCTGTATTTTACTATCTCATTTTTATGTAATCACCATCCCTCCGCTGTGTTCTGCCTCAATCAAGTGAAACATGAGTTGAACTTACATGACAAGGACACCCAGTTCTACCGCTTCCAGGACTCTGAGTGTGGCCTGAACCACGTAACAAATGAGAAGGACTCAGAGGATGAGCTGCAGGAGGGTCTGTCGCTGCTGTCTCAACTGGGTCCCGATGCTCTGCTCACCATGATTCTACGCAAATGGTCAGTATGTTGAGCCTTTATATAACTATCACGCATGAACACCTGTTGTATATGTAGTATTACCTAGTTAGGAAAGTCTTTTTCATAGTTATCAGATATGACAGTCCTATAGGGTCCATACAACCTTTCGAAGGAACCAGTGCAGTTGGATTTTGTCACCAAGCTTGCATCTTTCAACAGTTTTTAAGTGCATCTGTGGTTGATTACACCTGTTGTCTTAACTTCCCTGTGTTTAGCCCCAGTCAGAGGAGTGCTGAGGACCTGGAGGTCATCTATGAGGAGCTGCTCCATGTCAAGGCTGCTGCTCATCTCTCCACCTCGGTCAGTCACTATTACTGCCTGCTCTTGACATCAGTGTCCTTAGAATTAAAGCCACTATATGCTGATTTTTTAAATGTGATTATAGCATCTTATCAATTATTTTAAAGGCAGAAGTTTTTGTGTGTAGAAAAGTGAGACAGTCAAGCAATTACACTGCAGTTCAGAAGATTTACTTTGATGGTGATAGCATACCTTAAATTTAAGAGAAATTTAAGTAAGCAAACAGAATCAACATTAAAACTATTGACATTGTATGCTAAATAAGGTACATTTTAGCAGACATTTAAAACAACAGTTGCCCCATAATGTTTCTACCATTTCATTTGTGTTAATAGTGGTCACTTATTACTAGAAAATCAACCAAACCATGCATCGGGTTTCCTCTGATTCTTAAACTACTTTGACCAAAGAACCATTAGTGTAACAATCAAATAATGAAAACAGGAGTTATCAATGCAGTTCAGTCTCATTTCTTACCCTGTTGTGCCTGTAGGTGCGTAAGGAGCTGGCAGCAGTGCTGGTCTTTGAATCACATACCAAGGCCGGAACAGTCTGTGAGTGTGACAGCTTTGCTGACGCTTGAGCTCGGTTGGTAGAGAGCCTTGCTACATACACAGGGAGAGTTTCATTGTGTAGCCGAACCACACTACAGTACACTGATGTCCTGATGTGCACACATGCCCTCTTAACATCCTCTTCTGCACAACACGGCTTTCAGATACATTATCTTTACCATATATTATAATATTCAATCGTCCTCATGTCATGATTGATTCATTACTGCAGTGGCAGCAATCAGGTCATCCTGTGTTTTTTTTGCTTTTCTCATCTCTCCCTTTGCCCATCTAGTCTTGAATATTAAAGTCATACATACATAATAAAGCCCACTGTATGAAGGTGCCCTGTAAACGTGCTCTTCATGCAATTCTGATGGTTTTTCACACAGAGACATGTATAAATGCCCGACGTTGGTGCTGACAGTCTTTTTTTTTTTGTGATGAAGTGTTCAGTCAGGGGGACAAAGGCACTTCTTGGTACATCATCTGGAAAGGCTCTGTAAATGTGATCACACATGGGAAGGTAAATCCATTTACTGGTTGCAAAAACAATAATAATAAATCTCATAATTGTCATTAATGAAATGCCTTGTTGCCTTGGAATTGGATGCTAGTATAATGTAATGCTGAAAGTACTCTGTGCATACAGGGCCTGGTAACTACACTACATGAGGGTGAGGACTTTGGGCAGCTAGCTTTGCTGAATGATGCACCTCGTGCTGCCACCATCATCTTGAGAGAAGACAACTGTCATTTCCTCCGTGTTGATAAGCAGGACTTTATACGCATCCTCAAGGTCTGTCTGTCTTAACTAATTACTATATGTACAGCACCGTGGCTTTTTTGTCAGAAAATGTCAAAAATGTAGTAAAGTGTTGCCGTGCATTTAAGGCCAGATGTGACTGTATAAAAGCTGCAGGTCTATTTCTCTGTTTGCACCACAAATTCAGATGTCTGTATTTCTTGTCCTTTAGGATGTTGAAGCTAATACAGTGCGACTTGAAGAGCATGGGAAAACTGTGCTGGTTTTGGAGAAGAGCACCGACTGGGCTGAGCAGGGAGGAGCTGGAAGCAACAGCAAGTGAGAAACTCTGACGCACACACCTCTGACACAATACAGGCACTTCACAAGCAGGTTTACAATCATTAAAACATCTTTCCTGGGTGTGGGCAGATACTGTATCACGTCAAAACACAAACACTGCCAGTGGTCATCACAACACAACAATGGCTGGAAGTATACAGATCTTGTTAATGGACTGTTATCTGACAGCCAGAAAAGAAATGGACTTCAACCCTGCCTTGGTGAATGGCTTGTTATCAGTCTTGAAGGATTTTAGCAAACATAAAAGTGAATTAACATGATGTTAACCAACCAACCAAGATTTATTATCTGAGGAGCACAACCAATATTACATTTTTGGACCTGATGCCATTAGGAAAGGAGCCCTCAAATCTTAGTTTTTATAAAAGAGTTGACGTAGCTAAAGTTTGTGCTGGAAGGCAAGGCATTTTATAGTTATAGTATAACATTGAACATATGATCTGCAATTTACACCGCTATCCACTCATGATATGCTGTAGACCAACTCGCCAAGTGTTGTAAACACCAGGACAGGAGTCTAAACAATGTGCAATGATTACATCAATATACGTCAAATGCTTTTCTCTGGTTCCTCTTCTTCGGGGATTATCAGTCAATGTACACACAAACTGATAATAAAGTAAATGTAATCAGATGGTTCTCATCATTTATGCTTAAATTTATTAGTGCACGTCACCTGTAGTTTGTGTTTAGAGCTAATTAGCAAATGTTAGCATGCTAACACACTAAAGTAAGATGTGTTAGCAATTAGCTCAAAGCACCACTGTGCCTAAGTGCAGTGTCGCAGAGCCACTATTGGCTGCAGACTCAGTCTTGTTCATCTGTAGTTCCTAGACAGATGTTAGGCAGTCGCCCTTAAAAGGAATGTAAATTAGGGAATCATTGAAATAATATATAAGCATGCAGAGAAATTATAATGAAAGTAACATTATACTGCATTATCAGGCACTAATGACGAAGCACAATGCATGCATGCAGAGCAATACAAAGGAAATGTAATGTTAGAAAAAATAATCTGTTCTTTTTCTTTCTCTCTTCTGTCGTGCTCTGTGCAGGTACACTGTTATGTCAGGAACGCCTGAGAAAATCCTGGAACACCTATTGGAAACAGTAAAGTTGGACTCTAACGGAAATGATGCTATAGGTGGGAGCCTGCAGGCATCTTCTTGCCTTTTCCCTCGTAAATCAGCTAGTTAGTTAACTGTGTGTTGTTGTGGTGTTTGTCTCCCTGCAGATCCCTGTGTGAGCGACTTTCTGCTCACCCACAAAGTCTTCATGCCCTCCAGCCAGCTGTGTCCCGCACTACAGCACCAATATCCTGTGACAGTCAATAATAATACACAGTGATGATGATGCTGATGATAATGATGCTTATGATGATGATGGCCGCAGTTTAAACAAACAGAGCATTTAATGCCCTAAGTACATTACATTCTGCTGAAATACAAAGTCTCGTGACTGTCTCAGATTCTTTGTTTGTAAAGCTTTTTATGTTACGCCCCTTAATCGCCATTGCACCTACCAGGCAGAGCTCTCTGAGGGTTCAGATCAGGAGAAGTCTGCCTACATTCTCAACACCAAGCAGAAGGTAGTGAAGCTGATTGGCCAGTGGGTGGCACTGTATGGCCTTCTGCTGAAAGAAGACCCTATTGCTTTGGACTTTCTGGAAGTGAGATTGCAGGCTCGATTTAATTACACGCTTTATTTCACTGTGTACTCTGTGTATTCGAATATTTCCATTGCATTTTAAGAATATAGATTTTATTTTATGAGGAGAATCAATAATTATGTTCCTGCTTTTTCAATTTTCAGAGATTGAAGAAGGGGGTGGCAGGTGATTTTCGTCTGAACAGCATGCTGAAAGAACAATTTAGGGAAAGGAGGAGAACAAAAGTGTAAGTTGCCTATATTATCTTGTAACATCTGCTATTTCTACAAAAATCTCAAGTCATAAATATTGCAGCATGCTATCTAACACTGTTTTTCATCGTTTAATATCTTTACAGTTTGGAGAATGGATTTCAGTCCCTGAGCAGGGTAAGCATCTTCACATAGATTTTGCGTTTGCAGATGACAGCTGGCTGTCGTGTCAGTTTAATGTCACTGACTTGCTGAGTCACTCTGATACTATTGACAGAACCAGCAATTTGATTGGTTTTCAAACTGTGAGGAGCCAGTGGGGAGGTTACAACCAATCAGAGCACAAGATAAAGGTGAGAAAGGCTCAGGCACTCAAACAAATAAATCAGTCAGATCAGATCAGTGATACTGTATATATACATGTACATCAATGAACATAATTGTCTTGTTTTGATCTATATCACTACAACATAGATTTAGATGAGCTCATGTATCTGTGGGTTGTTGTTTATGAGTAACGCATATCACCACACATCATTACTCACGCCATCAATTATCATACCTTGACATTTCGGCTTCTGTCCCGTCTCGGTGCAGTGCTATATGAGATCTACAGGCCAGACAACAAACCTCTGACGCTGATGCTCCCAGTGAACACATCTGTACAGGATGTGATGTCAGCAATAGTCAAACCTGGCGGAGATCACATCCTGGTCAAAATGAACTCCACAGGAGGTGGGATAGATATTTTTTATTTAGATTGCCGTTTCCTTTAAAATTGTTCAAATTAAGCATTCAGAGCTGCATATTAATCTGGTTTCCAATCTAGCCTGAGTCATGTTCAATGATTTCCTACCGTTTTTTGTCAGTTCATTATGCTGAAAATGTGTTTTTGATATATTAAATGCACACAGAAAGAGCTCAAATAAAGCTGGATGCTACTGCAGTCTACACCGCCCTGGGACTCAACGAGAAACTGTTCATCTGCACAAGCAGCCAAGTGGAACAACTGGTGAGGAATAGGTGCCCTCCATAGCAATTGATTTGTAAAATAAAAGAGGAAATGCCATCACGCAGACATATTTTTATTATGTTCATTATTTATTATGGTGCATGCAGTTGAGTTTAACATGGTGGTTTGGTTCAAAGCAGTTTATCTGCCCAGAAAGCCATTAAAGTCACACCCCATCACAATTTTCTATCAGTTAATTTTGCTTCTCTCTCTGTCTCTTTCTCCTAGATGCCACTGAAGGAGCAGCAGGGTCCAGAGCGAGGAACAACTGACATCCTTGAACAGATGGGCTCTAAAGACATTGCCAATGAACTCGCCAATTATGACTGGGAACTGTTCACTGCCATGCATGAGGTAACTCAGCAGATCTGACAAATTTTTACATCTGACCACAGCATATAAACTAATTGATACAGAACAGAGGAAATTGCTTATTTACACATCAAATGCCTCATCAAAGCCAAGCTCAGTAGTCTAACATGCAAGTAAAGCCAAAGCTGACACCGGCACTCAGATATTTCCTCATTTCAACAAAGGACTGGGTATCTCTTTGATAAAAATGTATCTGAGTCACACTCCTTGACTATTTTTATCTGACAGCTGCAATCATCTGGTTCTCCGGTTCACACTTCCATGCATGCTTCACATGTTTCTGAAGCAAATCACTATCATTAAGTCACCTGTAAAACTGGCCTCTCTTTGATTGCCAGATTTATTTTCGCAGTGTGTGTAATTAATGTCAGTGGTTGTGACTCATTGTTCCCGTCTCTCCAGGTGGAGCTTGTCTACTACATATTTGGTCGTCATAAATTCCCAGGTGCCATAACAGCTAACCTGGAGCGGTTTGTGCGTCGCTTCAATGAGGTGCAGTACTGGGTGGTGACCGAGCTGTGCCTCTGTGAAGACCTGGTGAAACGAGCCATTCTGCTCAAGAAGTTCATAAAGATTGCTGCAGTGTAAGAATTTGCTACATAAAACCATAACCATGTTTTGATGGCAATGTAGCGCAGTCGGTCCACCACTTTGGTCCAAACTGAAATATCTCTTTATCTATTGGATAGACTGCCATTAAAATTTGTACATAAATTCATGGTCCCCAGAGGGACCATGTTTGCATGCTGGCGTTAGCATTTAGCTCAAAGCACTTCCACTTAAAGTACAGCCTCACAGAGCCGCTAGCGTGGCTGTAGAGTAAAAGTCAAAAATCACTTCAAGAACATCTCTTTGTCACACTGAGACCCAATAGTTTATAACTATGTGTCCTCTCTGTCACAGATTAAAGGAGCAGAAGAATCTCAATTCATTCTTCGCTGTGATGTTCGGTTTGAGCAACAGTGCAGTACACCGGCTTTACAAGACCTGGGAGGTGAAAACACCCTGAATGCAACATTCATGATGATATTGAATGTTGTCACCATTTACTAAACAACAACTATGGTAATGACTCATGCAACAATTTGCTTGGTATTGTCTATTACAGAGAATCCCCAGCAAGACAAAAAGAATTTACTGTGCTTATGAGAGGTTGATGGTAAGTTAGCTCTCATTTCAATACATTTCATAAATGTCCTAAAACCCTCAATGTACTGTTCTCATAGTTTTCCTATTTCTTAACATTCAAAAGGCAGCTTTAAGTATCTCCTGTTTTTTCTGCTCCTGTTAGGATCCCTCACGCAACCACAGGGCCTACAGACTGGCTGTGGCCAAACTCAGTCCTCCATACATCCCTTTCATGCCACTGCTGCTCAAAGGTAACAGATACCAGCAGTGTCGCCTATACAGAATTAGACGTGAATGTCATGTACATTCATTCACTAATCACTGACATGTTTTCTGTTCCTGACTATGCCCAGACATGACGTTCATCAATGAGGGGAATCCAAACTATGTAGATAAATTGGTCAATTTTGAGAAAATGGTAAGAGAAAAAAATGTTATTGTAACATTGCTTGGCTTGATTACTCTCACAGATCTCATCCTCAGTGTGACATTCACTTAAAATGTTTCCTTTTCCTCCCATTCTCACAGCGCATGATTGCCAAAACAGTGAAAATTGTACGAGGATGCAGAAGCCAGCCTTATGGTAAGTGATCCAGTTGAGCTTGTCATACAACTAGCAGACTCACAACAATGGCATGGGTATATTGGACACTGTACGCAGGAAAGGTCAAACTGTTGCATGTGGATGTTGGAAGTAAATGGATGATGTCTGGTTTTGGCTATGAATGACACATGTAGGATATATCAGGAAGGTAAACTTCTATGTCTCTTCCACAGTGTCGTCATCTCCTCAGAGGGGCCTGGCAGATCGGATGTTTCTGGAAGGACCTGCCACTCGCATATCTACATGTAAGCTACAATCTACCATATCAGTAACAATCAGTGTTGTGTTCTTTCAAATTTCACGTTCTTGCAAATAATAAAAAACGCGAGATTTACCAATGCAAACATTTATATACTCAAATACAGTCAAAAATGATTTCTTCTCATGCAGACTCAGACCACGCCCTCCCTCTGCGGAGTCCCAGCAACATCCGACACTACATTCAGAACCTGAAGGTGATCGACAACCAGCGCAAGCTAACACAGCTATCAAGAACAATAGAATGCTAGGACATCAACCTGCAAATGTACAAAGACTGTAAAACTGTAGCACAAAGCTGAACCAGAGAACGGACTGTAGCTGGATGAACAAAACTTCTACACTCACCTAAATAAGATGGACTTCTGGAGGTGCTGAGTGTCTTGGATATTCACTCTAATTCAAGGAGTTTGGACATTTGTGGATAAGCTTCCTGCACAGCACAGCACGAGTGAAAATGTGCAGTGTGCACAGTAATGACCTCTAATGCTGAACCAGAGAATCCAATTCTGTGTCCATGGGACTTGTGGGACACTTTTTATCCAACAAGCCAGTGTATATCTTGGGGTGTGTGCCACAGTGGAAACTGATCCCCTCACAAGGGCAATGTTACAACATGTACAGCTAAGCAAAGTATGCCTCTCTTTGGTGTCAAAATTAATTTGTGACATTTTGTAAATTGCTGTCTGTGGAATAATCACTCTCATGGTTCCACAAAAGGGCCATAGGAACACATAGCAAAGATATTTGCCATAGATTATCACTTTAGGTCAGTTTTTTTGTGCATTAGTATTTTCACATTAAAAATAATATATTGCATCAGATAATTTTTTGGCAACGAGGCCTCCAACTGACATGCATATCATTTCATACAATGTTTTCTAAATAAATTATTTTCTCAGTTATATGCATTCAATGAAAGCACAAGCATTTGTAAAAAGGGAAATATTTTATTTAAAGTACAAACCATAACTGGTAAAAATTGACCTCCAAAGACCCCCCTCTGTCTATCCCCCTGACAAAAATGTTCTCCCCAATATGGGGTGAGAGAAATTCACAACAAATCAGTTATCCTTTGAATTCAAAAATACTCTCCTTGTCATAAATATGTCCAACTTCTTTTTGGAAGTCCTGGAGAGTGAAAATGGGCCTAGACATACAAAAAAAAAAATGAAAAGAAAAACCCAGTGCCTTCTCCTGTTGTAACTATAGAGGAAGTAGTAAAATGATCCCCTGTAATTATAAATAATGGCTTGACAAGTAAATAATTTTCATCCAGAGTTTTAAATCAATTACCAAAAGGGGATTTTGTGGACCATTTGACAAATAGTAAATCATTATCCAATAACAGGGGGCATCTGAAAAGAGTGTGATGAGGCAAACACATGTAAAACATATGGTTAGTATAATGTTGGTGTTTGGACAGGTGCAACAGCAGAGCACATAAATTATCAAACTATGTCGACATACCCAAGTTCAACTCAGATATGTTCTAGTGTATGTGGTATAAAACTCAGCAAGATCAGAAAAGTGGTCCAGCAATGAAGTGGTGAATACGTCTGAAGTGGAAAAATCCTTTTTTTAACGAAGTTTCACGCTTAGTGAGAAAGCAAGTGAAAGTGAAAAGCCAGAACCTCACAAAGGATTTAGTCTATCTGCTTATCACATTGACAGAAAAAAGTTCTGGTTTATGACAACGCAGTCACAAATGAAACATAAAACAAAAGAAAGCACTGTAATATTAAAAAGAGTGAATATAAATATTGCACTTCCAAACAACATTTAGTTCCCAGTGCCTAGTTATTATCCCTTTGGTAGAGGTACAAGACATCCTGTAGAATGCCAACATCTGGACGGTAGCCATACAGTCTTTTTTTTTTTTTATATTTCCACTGAGATTGTAAGTATTTTTATCACTGCCGTGCAGTTAAACAAGCCATCCTGAATACTGACTTATTTATGCTATCATGACTAATGGTAATGCAGAATGGCTTAACCTCAATGATCTCAAGCTACACAGGTGATTGGGATAAACAGGACTAAGCAGTGGGAAAGGTAATAACCAATTCATACACAAAACAAACATTCATAAATATACCATTCACACAAATGCATGTATGCATGAAGTCACACATATATACATGCAAGCACACAAAACCCTAACTGTAATCCACAGACATTAAGTATTTACATTTAAGGCACATAAAATCTATGTACATGACAAGTAAAAGAAACCAACACAAAGTATTTTAATGTTCAATCCCTGTAGCCTTTTGGTAGTGGGATGACTTGAGCCACTTCTCTTTCTAAACATGGGCAGCTTTTACTCAAAAGACAATCAAAAATACAGTATCTCACAGTAACACACACTGTAAGCTGAAAATGGATCCTTCACACTCAAAGAGTGATGATCCCACCTGCTCTCAGACTAAAACTCTCTGTCAAGGCTACAACATTGCTGATTGTCCCATCTTTGGTTCAAGGAATCATTACGCCATGGCCATTAACTCTGTAGTCTCACCAAAGCGTCATTTGCTTGCACATGGTCTCCATGCTATATGAGCCTGACCCAAACAGAGCAGGAGTAAAGATGGCAAAATATTCTTTAGGACAACACCTAAACACCCAACACCTTTTGACAGAAGCACCACACTACTTCAAGCCCAATGTGAGGTTTCACAGGTCTGTGGTGGTTCCAGTCCCATCCCAGTCGACTACGCAACAATGACGACGCCAGCATTGGTAACTCTGAACATGAACAAACAGGATTTAAACAAAGTGATCAGTAGGAGTCAAAATCAGAACTCAAAGGAAGGTCAGTCAGTCAGTCTTAGGTGTCTTTGGAATTATATCAGTAGATTTCCTTTGAGTGCAAAAACAACTGAACCCAGCGCTGTCCACCAACCTGAGGCAGAGAGAGATCATTTTCATGAACAGTTGAGAAACATCCATCCATGCATTTTCTATGCCCGCTTATCCTGTTCCGGGCTGCGGAGTGCTGGAGCCTATCCCAGCATGCATTAGGCAAGAATCGGGGAAACTCCTCGGACAGGTCAGGCTTAAAATTTTGAGATAGAAGCTGAGCTATTAAATAGATTAGGTTTCAATATCTAGGCAGGCAATATTGCCTTTGCTACAGCCAGGTGAATGTTTTCACCTGCAACCTGTTTACCAATCATCTGTCAATAAAACCATGTGTTCAGGAAATACCAGACGAATACTTTCAGGCCTCAGCAGGCAGCGTAATTCACAGCAGCCTTCCTGCCACAAGCTACATGTGGCCATATCCTGTCACAGGCAGTGAGCACATCAGATCATTAGCACCAAAATAAGGAAGTTAAAGGGGTAATACAGAACTCTCCATCAAAAGAATTGACAAAAGGAAACCCAACAGGCATCTCACTGCATCTGCAGGCTGACGGTAGCCTGCGCTTCTTTGGCAATCACTTTCGTGTTGTCAACATCAGTCTCATGTTAGCCTTGAGGTACTGAGAAAAAGTTCTATTTGGTAACAATTCCAACCTGCCAACAAACAACATATAAATTAAAAAAGAACCAAAAAAAAAAAACATTCATTTGGCTTGGAGATATTTGGATTTTTGTCTTCCTCTAGTGCAGCACAGTGGAGTTCCAGTGGTCTCTCTTTCTTCAACTGCTTTCTGATCCATCGTGTTTCTCCGTTGCAATCATATGGCCAGGTACTGTGGTTCTGGTAGCTCTGGTTGTCATCTAGGCCTCAGAGGCAGCCTGTGGTTTGAGTTGTGCTTTCTCCATGGCAGTGCCGTATGGCAGAGATCGCTTGAAGAAGCCCAACTGCAAGAAAACATTTTTTGAAAAGCAGAAATTACAAATGAGCACAGACCTAATCAGTTTAACTGCAATTTCATTCATCTTTCAGTACAAAGTATAACACTATACAATATTTTTTAAATCCTTGTTTCACAGCAGCACTGACCTTGTATAGGACGTAGATGAGTAGAGCCAAAAGCAGTAAACCAGCCAGAATGGCCAAGATGATGATCCACAGAGGAACTGAGTTCTCGATATCTGGCTTATTCCACACCACTGGGGTCACCACCTGAGGACAAAAGCAGTTTGTCAGTTTAACTCAACAAAGACAATTAAGATGACACATTTGTATGAAGAAGGCCCTCTGGAATGAATGGACTAATGAATGAAAAAAATATCCTAAATACCTTTTTGTGTCCACTGGGAGCATATTTGGGTGGGATGGCGTAAGGCATCTTCTTCACACTGTATCTGGCCAGGCACTCCAGCACATATTGCTTGTAAGCTCTCTGAAGGAAGAAACAAAGCAAGTTACAAAATCAGATTCAAATACATGCAATTCACAAGTGATACACTAGGTGGCGACAGAGACCGTGTGCCTCATCCAAAGAGAATCCCTTCAGCATTCCTATCCTATGAGAAGCTGTGATACCAGATAATGAATGCTCAATGCATTCACACATATGCCTTGTGTTACAGCATGCAGGGGGTGGTAAATAGCCTGTGTGTAGCTCAGACATGGCAGGCAGACAAAAAAAAGTGTGCAATCTAGATTCTCAGTTAGCAACTGGTCCCATTTTTTGAGGCAAATATGTGAGACTGCATACTGGCAGCCTTAAGAACTGATCCAAAACTGATGTTGATCACACTCAACACAAATAAATATGTTAGACTGACTTTTGCAGCTATGTATCTTTGCCAGCTGCACATTCGAGGTTCTAACTCAGTGTTTTCTTTTTTGATACTTTGATGAAAAATGGCTTCTTACTTCCTGCCAAAGCCTGACATGAGAAAATACACAGGGACCTGTGGGAAAAGACTAATCTATAGCACACAGCCTTTTCGTCTGCCGTGCCTTTGTCATCTGGTGGGAACACATGTTCATGTACGGTACATGTCTAGTGAGTTTGTAAGGCATGGGTTATCTCCGACAAACCTCGATGAAGGTCTCGGCCCAGATGCGGGAGCGCACTTTGAGGATAGCAGTAGTCCCCTTCTCCAGCAGACCCACGTTGCACTGGAGTGCCCAGCACTCCGCGTTAGAGCAGGACTGCGGGAACAGAGGCAAAGGAGTTAAGACGATGTTTATTAAATGCTAAATAAGTCATTCTTGTCTTAACCTTAACTAACAGGATCACATGACTTAAATGCAGGTGAAAGTCATATAGGCAAAAGTGAAAAGTGGTAGAACAGACATGCAAAAGACAAATAACCGGCATGTTAGTGCTGCAGGTCCAATAAATATAACAAAGAGCCCAATGTTATGATGTCTATTCCACGCCTGCTTCAAATTAGATTGAAGGAATGTCATGAGACTGTAAAAATGCAGCATGCACCACTCTCCACATTATTGCCCAACCACTAAAACCGACCCATTTTTCTCAAGACTGTAGAATACACAAACTTAATTAGATCCCCATAATGCAGCTTGGTGCGTTTAACATTTTAGAACATGCACACACTGTTTTAGAGCTGGTGCTGTAGGTAGACCACCCCCAGACTGAGAGGTTTCAGCAGGTTTCCTGCGGGAGCGCATTAGTTTACTTATTACACCTAGTAGGGCAAACACGGAAGGAGAAGAGAGTACCCGCCTAGTTCCTTTAGGCTCAGTCTTAGACAGACTTAATGAGGGTATTCAGACAGACATGGAGCCTATCAGTCCACTTCCTCCTTAATGCCTAGGGCACCAGGGTCACAAAGGTTTGTGGAAATTACATGAACATGGATCGATGCCAAAGATGCCTCAGTCCCAAGTCCCACATGTCCTCTCTGGTGGGATTATGTGGTCAAGATCTGGATCTTTGGGGGGCGTGGAGGCTGTTCCCACAGCTTCATAAAATAACAGTCTGGCCTCACTACCCAGCTGCTGTACACACAGGGCCTGCATGGGTCAACACTTCTTAAAAAGTGCTGAAATGATTAGTTGATTAATCATTTAGTTGATGGACAGAAAATTAAGGATGGTACCACTTTCTGATAAGACACCCTTATTCAAGTTGTAATTAAGTTATAAACCATTAATTAGAACATCTTTTGGTTTGCCAGGTTATTAAAAATAATCCTGTTGGCTAGTGTCAATTTTTGTATTTAGTAATAATGCAGTTATAAATGTAAGTAGTCATTAAAAAATTCTTATGGGTTGCACACTTTCTAATAAATCATCAAGTCAATCGTTACACGTGTTAGTAAGTGTAACAAAAAGAAAAGTGTCCTGCTGCAGGATGAACACCTGCCAGAGAACTGTATCACAACCTGGCAACCCCAAAGTAGTTTTTTAATAGCTTACAAATCCGACACGTTTGTAAGTTGCATATTAGAAAGTGGTACCAAATATAACAGTTGTTCTTGCACAACATAAGTACTACAACACAAGGAGAGTACAACAACAGAATTTGTCTAAATAAGTAATGATATAATTATTGATTATTAGTGCAATTAAAGCCAGTCCTTTGTTCTTTATGCATAGCTCAGCTCTTCAAAGACAGAGCAGGTCATTTTAAATTCCCACACTATGACCTAGGCTGACAGCTTCATCCAAGCATTGCTAAACACTAACACACTTTGATCAAGAGACACTTTGAACAGAAATGTCTGTCCTCCCAAGCATTAAAAACAAAAGTGCAAACACAGAGAAAACGGGAGAATGGGGTCCTTCATACCAATGTGTCTTTGGACATGCTTGATAAACGAGCGAGGTTAGGAGCGACAAGCGCACAGACAAAGGCCTCTTTGGTAGGCAGGTATCCACAGACAGAGGCAGAGCGAGAAGCTACCTGCAGCTGGGTGGATCAATAGGGCCAGTGTGTGGGGGTTCGGGGCCTCCCAACACTCCCAGAGCCGAAAATTAGAGAGCAGTCAGTGAAGTAACCAGTGCATCACCGACAAAAAGCCTCCCGTGTCCCATGTCTTCTCAGCCTCTCCACCCCTCCACCACTACTAAAGGCTCTTTAATGTTAATCACCACAATGGGACAAGCCTGTGCCCTCTGACCCCTCCCTTTTAACGACATCATAACCTAATTACCCAATCCCAGGAGCCTCATATAAGATCAGGGCCAGTGTCACCAAAATAGATCCATACCTGCACACTTAACTTAAGGCAATGCAGCAAAATATATTGTTTAAACCTTCTGTTTGTGACCTGCTGTGTAAGTGACACAAAAATGGTTTTAACCACATAACCACATTTACCCTCAACTGTAAACTCAAGACCTTAATTCCCTCACTTTCAAGTCACCTATTACATTAGACTTCACCTTTTGGTCTGATGATGTTTATGTATGCATACAACATGCTGTATTTATAGAACATGACAATTTCCCCTTTAAGTATCTTACCAGATTAGTCAAATGAGCGAGAGGATTCTTGTGGACGTCTCTCCGCTCGACTTGGTGCTCATGTGCCTTCAGTGCCAGGATGGGTGCTTCTGTGGATGTGTGCTGGAGCTAAAGGAGGAGAGAGCACAAACACACCACCCATTAGGACCAACACAGACACTGACCTCATCAGTTAGAAGAGCACACCACCCTTTGTGTCAATATAAGACTTAATGTTAGCATGACCCTGAGGCTTTTTGTCATTAATCAGAGGCATGTTAGTTCTACTCCACATAGATTCCTATGGAAATACAACATACTTAGCAATTCACCAGGGGGAAAGAAAAAACATTAGATCACAGCTAAGACAGATGGCCATTCACAACCCAGCTCAACATCTGTCAAGCTTCAAATGTAAATACAAACAACTGCACTGAAATGTTCTGCCCAAGAAATCCCAAAGCTACAACTTGGTATGAGGGGGCGCGTCGCTGGATGTGAAGATGAGTGAGTGTATTGCTGGGTGAGGTGGCTCATCAAGTTGTGCTGAGCATAGGGAAGAGCTGGAACTTCAAAGCTGTGGTGGGGTAAGTGTCCTGGGTGGGGTTGAGAAGCTGGGAGGAGGAGGTGGGTGTGGCCCAACTGTTAATCATACATCTGACTGGGAATCGGTGTGAGATGTTCATGGTCTGATTTAGCCTCATTTGACCCTGAGAGGTGTGCATCTGCATGCGAGACGCTTACCTTGAGGCGTAGGTGGTTTGTGTTTTTGTTGGAGGTGCAGTTGATGGGGCCTTCCGTGGAGAACTCCAGGGGGTAAAGGAGAGTGTGACCCTGGACACTGAGGGGGCAGCGCAGCTCGAGTAGGGTGTGGCTGATCCGACTGGGCCCGTTGTTCACCAGCTGGAAAAAGGAAATTAAATAGGAAACGTTAGTATGTGAAGCATTAAAACATCTAGAGCAGCTTGATCGTTTCATGTTTTAGTTGTAGCTGGGAGGTTGCAACAGATTTTTTCCCCCATGCTGAAACTTTCATAGTTGACCTATTTTCTCAATTTACAAATAGGTCACCTAAAGTAGAGCTCTGTTAAATCTAACCCAAGTAAAAGTGGATCGTCACAGCCTGAGAATAAATCACACAGCGTAATCTGGAGTAGGTTTTCTTTGGTTTTTCTTCATTGCTGCCCTGGGAAGTCGACTTGCTTTATAAACAGTAGGATCCGCTTTCCAACCCAATCTGCTCAGCCCCAATGAGTCTGCACAGCTAAGAACATGGCTGATTACCTCATAGATGTGTTCCACCGCAGGCCCAACGTCCTGCTCCACCCCATAGCTTTTGGTCACCTTCCAGTTGGCCAGCGGGAAGAAAATCTTATCTGGTCGAGACACACTAAAAAACAAAAAAACAAAAGAGAAGTGGGGATGTGAGAACATGTTTAGGGAGGCATCAGAGAGTTAAAGAAATTCCAAAAGTTCAAATGAGGGAACTCACCCCTGTAGAATGACATCAGCCTGAACAACCACCTCCAGCTTGTACGGTACAACCTCACTGTGGGAATTATTCTCATTTTTACTGTGGAAACAGAGAGAAGGAGAAAAAGATTCTGATTAGCTGACATCATTCAAGAGCTGTGGAGATCAGTACTACTTAATCAGAATCTACACATATTCTATAAACTGTTAGCGTCTCTGTTGTGCGTTGACATCAAGTTGTACCTGCGAATCTGCAGCTCAAACTGAACAGTTTTGTGCGTGTCCTTCAGCCGTGGCACTGTGAAGCGCAGACCTGCCCACAGCTGCAAAGAAGAAGATCAAACATTTTAATCATCATTATTATTATTACCATTACAACCTAACAAGTAACACACAAGAAAAAAGTGGGTAACATATCTTGCCTTAACTAAAACTATAGAATGTATGTGTGAGCTTTATATACTGTTGTTACAGTACTATAAAGGATTATCAGGCATCCATTCCTCCCCTCTCTACACTACTCATCTCATCCTCTGATAGAGATGTGATGTTTTTAGTGTGTCAGTCTGTGAACTCCTTGTCTGTCCAACAGGCAGATGCATTACATGTGGACAGACAGCACAAACTGGTACAATAAGTCTCTCTGCATCTACCTTTTTATGAGCTACACCTCATTCAAATCAGATCAATAATGCTACAGTCTGAGACCTTCCGAGAGAACAAGTGAGCAGATCCTACGACAACAAACTATTTCTAAAATGGAGAAGTCTGTCTATCTCTCCCAGTTAACACATAGTTGATGGTCTTCCTCTGCAGACCTATTAAAAGCATGCCAGCTTGTGACTCCATCATTAAAAAGGGGAACTTAGCCCAGCAGGGAGCTGAGTGCACAGATGGAATCTGTACTTCCTGTCACAACATTTCCTAACACATACTGACTTTTTCTGTGCTGTTCAGTGCCCAACCAGGGGACAAGATTCAACTTTTTCCTACAAAGAGCAGGAAATCATGATGTTGTGTCAACTGTTTACCACTATCAAATACACTTCAGGTGCAGTGCTGTATCCTACAACCCTCAATCTTATTAGGCATGTAGCTAAAGGGGGAAAACACTGCCAAAAGACAGTGGTGTTCTTACACTGGTACCAGACTTCATCGGGTTGCCCAAGTCACAGCTGAGGTATCGGGTCTGGTTCTCTGTCTCATAGCTGCAGGTTAGCTGGGTCAGGGTCTGAGAAACAAGAGGACAGATTGTTCAAACAACAACAAAAGGAAAAGACCGACAACTACAATCATGTCCCGAGAGGTATGTTAGTTGCTGAAAGTTGTAGTTTTGCATTTACATTTCTAGTCACCTCATTATTGCGGGCAATACCGCTGTAGTCAGCTTCAGGGGGTAGCACTACATACAGCTCCGCCTCGTACGCCCCTCCTTCACCCTCATTCCTAGCGTTGAAAGTCAAGGTCAGCGAGTTGTCATCACCCAGGTAGACTTCCTTCCTGTTCCTGAGGAGTCAACCAATGAAAAAAATGATCACTAATAGGGTCAACGGTCAAGTTACATGGTGTCAGGACTCCTTAGACAAATAAATATGGATCAAGTTGTGTTGCGCTGTTGAGTGAACATGAGTAAACAATAACATTCTTTGTTTGTGGAGAGTGGGCAATAAATTGCTGTTGCTTTAATGAAACTAATAAATTGTCAGGCTTCGTGTTTGGCATATCTATCTATCTACATACTGTATATTTTTAGTGCCCGGCTGCAGAAAAACATCAATTATAGTCATCACATAAAGCCCTGCCCGCTCATTAAATGAGAACTTTTCCCAATGTGGTAATAAAGTCATACATGCTGTAGAACAGAGCGCAGGATTGTAAAACACCTCCCCCTTCCTTGCTTTCTCTCTCTCCCTCCACCTCACTCCACTCCACAGCTAAGAACAATGAGAAATTCCATATGGAGGGCCACACAGACGTTTTTAATTACAGCCCGCTCTCATAAAGCAGTGCAGGAGAGCAAGAGAGAAGATTTCAGAGGCTGATCCTCTGCCGGCCTGCGAGTCAACCGTAGTCTCATCCTAACTGGCATTGCACTTTTTAAACCAAACAAAGGCTTAAAATTAGAAAACTCCACAAAACCTTAAAGCTTCCTTGAGGGACCCGTGGTCTAACAGGTTATGTGCTTTGGCCGTGCAATAGAAGAAACAACATTGCAGGAATGATGGACACTTTTTTCCCCTGAAATTCCACTAAATCATGGCCATCCTGTCAACCCCTCTAACTACTATTAGGCTTTCTTAATTTGCTACAGACCAGACAAAAACATCAAGCTATTATTCTAATTGCACTAATCACACTTTCTACAGCTCAATTTCTGGAGTTGCACTTGGACGGAGCGCAGCGCTAACACGCACACACAGCAGGTTGTTCCATATGTGATGGATCAGCCATACATTGAAAACAAATGTAGGCAGATGGTAGATAAATATAGGAATGTGAAATCAAAATGACAGAGCAGAGAAGGGAGTATCATGGAGGCTGTTATTTTTGAGAAAAATGCTAACAGATTTCTTGAACCAAAGTGTAGCAGGCAGGGTGCTCCTGACGGCTTCAGAGGCAGGCGAGGTTGGGACTCTGGCGCACTGCTCCCATACTTTCCAAACAGATCCCTTTCATCTCTCCTGTCTTTTCCCTTGAACTGTTTGTCATAGCACCTGTAGAGCAGAGCTGCTTCCTGTTTTCAGAGGACGGTGTACACCTACTCTACTACAACACTGTGGCTATTAACAGTCCCTCTCTGGTATGCTAAACTAAACAAAGCAGCGGAACAACAAAAACAGCTGTATTTACACTTTAGCACTCAAATCCAAGGTCCCATTTGCAGAGCAGAGGTGAAGAGTTCAGTGACTGTGACCCTGTTCCTAGTTTACCATGTATTATCCAGTGCATTCTAGTATATTTCCTGAAATCCATATGCTCTGGGATATTTAGAAATATATATAAAAGGAAATCAACAGACTCACCCGTGGACTGCCAGCTTCAAATCAGGAACACAGATGTTGTCCTCACCACAGTCCAACAGAATCTGAGCCTGGAAGATACACATTGGGGGTGATAAAAGTTTTAATGGGGGCTGCAGACCATGATGATCATACAGTAGGTTCTGACTAAAACACACTTCTTTTACATGTGAAGAGAATTAGGCACACAAGATAAATCTAATATCTGCTTATGGGAGACAACAGGATGAGTGTAGCAAGATGTGACATGTGGTATGACTAATACATTCCACCCCTGCTCTCGACCACCATCCAACACACACACACACACACACACACACACACACACACACACACACACCTGCACTGCAGTCCCCCTTATCTACAATACATAATCACTGCCCATTAGACACTTAAAAACAATGTTGTGGCTCAGAGGGACGATGACTGACTCAGTGAGGTCATGACAGGCACAGACGCACTCCCCTGAACCAGCTGTCCCGGCACACACAGATGCTTTCTGTTTGCGACGTAAGAGAAGGAAATGATGAACGGAGGAAAGAGTCCAGCCCAGAGACCATGCCAGAGGAGATACTCCTGTGGATTTGAGCACAAAGCTGCCAGCTCTCACCAGCGTCCCCACATCACAGCACTCTGTGGCAAACCGCGCTTTCACCACAAGCTACGCCACCCAGCGAAGTATATGATCATATGGAGAGGGAGGAGCCTACAGCCTAGAGGAACCTACCGAGACATAGGATATCTATGTTGACCTGAAAAGCAGAACTGAGGGTTCGGAGATTACAGTGGAGGGAAAGACAACAAAGGAACAGAAACACTGCTGGATAAGTGGATGACCGCTGAACGTGTGGCAGGGCAGAGGCAGGGAAAGCCCTGTGGATTGCTAAATTGCATCCCGCTGCGACTGTGACAGTGTGATGATGCTCATGACGATGAGGATAATAAATAGAAATGGAGGAGGAGATTAGAGAGAGCCATGTGCTCCCCTTGTCATTACACCATCCAGGGGCTCTAATTATGGACACCATGGTCACCACCATGTTAACTTGGCCAAATGTGCACCCTGGTCTGTATGCGTCTGTGTAGGGAAGGAATAGGGGGTTTATACACTGACCTCATCATGTGACACAATGAGGGCAAGCATGCAGTGAAATCAAAACGCTAACTTGGCAAAATTAGTGGAGCCCATTAATCAAATTCACACTAATTTGGTCAGATGTTATTATTTTAAGAACAATGAGAGCATTGATGCACAGTTTCAGTCGTTTCCAAGTTCTAAAAACGTGACAACAACTGAAATCCTTTCTGGTTTTGCACAAACGTATGCCTTCGTACAAGATCTGAGAATAATGGCAATTAATAGATCCATCATAATGTCATAACTCCTCATAGAAACATATGGAATATGTTAAGATTAAGAGAGAGAGTGAAACTGTGCCGAGCACATCAACCATCTCTCATTCTCACTCCAGCTTTAAGAGAGTAAAACTTGGCAGAGTCAATGAAACGTTACATGGCCTGCCACACATTCTCAAAGCATATGTGGAAATCAATAGGGCATCATGTGTCTGATCAAGGCCAAGGCTGCGGTATAATAGTCACTGTTTATACACTGTTACATTCACACAGTCTAAAGCAAGATTAATGAAACGTGTTGGCAGTCTGACACTACTCCCACTCCCCTTTTACACACATAGACACAGATCAGGTTTGCCCTCTTTGGGTGTTTGGCAAAAAAGAGCTTTTCAGGTTTACGGTTGATATCTTAGCTCAAGCTTGACTCAAGGTCTTGGTTCAGCAATAGACCACATCTGTTGGAGGCCCGACAGCTTTGATATCTAGGAAGGACATCAATGACAGGGTTCAGTCCTGATCCAACAGGAAAAAGATAGAAACACAGGGGCAGATAAACTTATGCTGATTGCCAGTCCCCCAAACGCTCCAATTGACTGTTGCTGAACTCACATATGGCGCATGCTGTGCCACAGCTGAAAGGACACCCACATGTTGAGCCAACTCTACTCACCGCCAGAGGAAAACTGGCAAAATGCCGAGAGATTTCAACCAGATGGGCAAACACCCTGGCTGTGCCCCACCCTGAAAAATCTACCAACCTTCTGTGTCTGCAGCTCTGGAACGACTCACCTATCTACCGTTGTGCAGGCAAGCAGGCTGAGAACAATTCCTGCTGGGACAGGGAAACACTCCACTCTACATATGCCTGACATTTTCATTTTGAAAACAGCTTTCCAGACACCTTGGACCTCTTCCCAGCAGAGTAGTTCAGAATTTACATTAAAAAGTACAGACTCGCTCTTTCATCAGGGACAGGAGAAATACAGGGAATGATTACTCGATGTGGTGGATATTCTTATCATCAGCTCAGAGATAATGAGTCTAAACAATCCAAGAACCATATGTACATTATTAGGGAACACTGCTCAACCATATATTGATGCTAGAAGCCCTGTAGATCACTCCAGGGTTAGTTAACTGTGCTGGATAGAAGATTGGGGAAGTGTAGTGCACGTCAAAGTACCTTCTGCTCGATTATGTTGGTGGTCTGATAGTTGAGGATGGGCCGCAGACCGTGGGAGTCAGCTGCAGCTTTTGGATCCAAGCTGAAGTTCAAGGCCACATAAATGGAGGAGAGTTTATCCCTGAAGTCTTTCTCATCCTGCAGTCAAAGAAATACATACCAGTTTTTGTCAGACGCCATTTGTACAAAAAGGGAAAATCTGTTGTTCAAGAATGTCCCAGGATATAGGCTTGCATCATAATCATAAAACAACCACAGCTACTGCTTCATATTTTTTAGAAACCCTTTTTTATCGGTGATATTGACTTAAATCACAGGACAAATAATAAGAGTCATAGAGGTTTTTTATTAGTGAGGAAAAAGGGCATACTCTTAGGTAGATCTTGGTGTGGTTGCATACACGCTCGCCATGGCGCACTGTCACACTCGTCTGGAGCAAGGGCTGCTGGGAATTCAAGAACAAAGCCCTCTTCACTGCACCTTTCTGCTTGTGCTTATGACTATCAAGCTGCAACTCCACCTGGAAATCTGGAACACGTAACACACACACACACACACACACACACAAATGAGCATTCATGGCATGATGAATGTTCTTGAGTCACATAATGACAGGTTTAAAAAAAGACCTCCATAAATACTCTGAAGCACACACAATGTAGTCAATGTAACTTAAAGTTAATGGCATGGGGGAACACTTGTATATAAAGGAAGGAATAATTAGAGATAATAACTAGGGGTTGATAGTGAAGGAGACTGAGCACAGAAGAGGTTTGATCATTAAAGGTGGATGACAGAAGATATTTGGCACACTGCACTACTTTTTTGTCATAACAAAATCCCAAAAGCTACATCACCTGTCAAAACACTTACTAACCTACAGACTGTTATGGATTTAAAACATTACCATTGGTGGCTATTTGACAGTTTCCTTACTTGTAATAAAATGCAGATGTGGAAAATTGGCTCACCTAGGCTGCCTGGTAGGTGCTTCCCATCAGCATATATGCAGAAACTCAGGTTGACACTGTTTTGGACAGAAGGGACAAGGACATGATGAGGGAAGCATGCTCATTTATGGCAGAGATTCAGTATAAATATGCTGTACACACAACACATCTCATTTGCCCTCACTTGTTCTCTCACTTTCTCTCATGGCCCACTTTTCTTGTGTCAGTTCCTTACATGGCTCACATTACAAGGCACCAGGTGTAATGGTAATACAATGAATAATATGAAAAAAACTGTTGGGAGAGATACTGGCATCTGATCGCTTTCGTCAGCCAAGCTGATAAATCGGTGTGTCTCCGTTTACACCCCCAGCCACCCCACACACCGAGGAATAGCAGAGTTAAGAAGGGTAAAATTGGGCAGCGACTCGGGTTTCAGTGCTGACCAGTCAATGGCTGTCTATATAAGCCTGTAGCTCTCTCCCATGACATCAGCCGCACAACACGCTGCTGCTGTCCAAAAGTCTGCAACCCCAAAACCCCCAATCCTTTTACTAGTAAACCCACACAACAGGCACAGAGCATAAACTGGAAGAAGTGAGAAAGGAAAAAGGGAGAGTTTGTTGAAAAAAAAAAAAAAAAAAA
>LKNJ01001385.1:0-59735 GCA_002120245.1 Maccullochella peelii | reverse complement strand
ATTATCCCTTGTGTTCTCCTTTCACCCCCACCAAAAACTCCTCATCACCAGGCAACGTAGTGTAATCAAGACACATGTGTATACAAGAGTTTCCTTTATGGATCAGGATCTGGAAAGGGGGGAAAAGCAGACACATGAACGCAGTGTCAACCATGTCGAGCAGCGAGCAACCATCGTCTGTTTCCTCTCCCCTTTTCTGGAACTGAATGCTGTGCACATTTGGAGGAGGCCAAATACAGCCAACAATGCTGCTATTCAGCATGTTATTTCTCTGCAGACAGAGAAACAGTGTGATGTGAAGACATTTTGAAAATAGGTCAGATAAGAGCAGCCCTCTGTACAAATTGATATCGTGACTGTTGATGGAAAGGATATTCCTTATCAGAATTTCCTGTCAGGATAGGAGTGTTTTTGCACGTGGGGGAAACGGAGAAGTCATATACCAACAGAGCAGTACTAAAGCCTGAGTCACAGGAAGCTGAGTGCTGGTACTGAACAAGTTGAACACTCACCAGGAAACAGGAATGCTGGTGTTTCCATTGGTGACCATACAGTTCTTCTCTTCAGGGTTGATCATGGTGGGGTAAACGGTCAGAGAGGCGCTGGTGTTTACTATTGGACGGGATCTGTGAGTAACAAAAATAATGTAGATTGAAGACTCAATGATCAAAGATTAAATTTCCTATTTTACTGCCTTTTTGGGAAACATGCTTATTTGCTTGCCAGGAGTTAAATGAGAAGATCGATACCACTTTCATATCGGTCCATTAAGGAGACATTATATATATATATATATATATATATCACAACGTACCTATACAGAACTGCCTTATTAACACCAAAGGCACCAACAATGAGATCTGAGGAAATAAATGAACAGAATTAGAAAACATACTAAAAATATAAAGCTAATGATGGTCATTGCACACGTCAAGCCTCACTCACCTGGGTATCCATTCATGTCCAGGTCCTTAGCACCTCTTAAGGCAAATCCAAAGCTTGAAGGAATAGTCCCAGCAGCCCACTGGCCAGTGATCACCTGAGAGGGCTTTTCCCTGAGTCCTCCTGTGTATCCATTATAGATGTAGACCAGTCCCTGCCGATCGTCCCCTCCAAACGGACAGCTAATAGCCACGTCTACCAAACGGCAAAAGTCAGGAAAATATTAGATTAGCCACAGTAGCTGTGTGAAAAATGCAGAAGCTAACAGAGAAAATAGCTAGCAAGAAAGTAGCCAAATAGTCCTTTTAGAAACACAAACTACAGTCAGCGGCTCTGTGAGGCCATACTTGAGCTAAAACAGGCTAATCATGTCATTAGTTTTGCCTTCATTTGGTCATAAACCAAAGTTTTAGCAAATTAATGACAGGCTAGAAGAAAAGTCAGAGCTTCATACTTTTAGAACCATGAAATGAAATGTACAAAATTTCATGGCAATACAGCCAATAGTCTGGACCACAGTGCTGGAGCAACCAACCAACCAATCAACATTGCCATCCCGAGCTAGGTCACTAGTGAAGCTAAAAAATGTTTGTCTGGTTTAGACAGTTAGTCTACCAAACCTCCAATCATCAAATTAATCATACTAGTCGATTGTAGCAATAGGATGGATTAGAAGAAAGAAAAAAAACGTATTGTCATTTACGTTTTCGGTTCAAATTTGCCTTTATTTGCTACTTTATTACTTAATTTGCACTTATACTTAAACCTCCTCTGTATATCATTTAAATTTCATTTTCATGCGGGTAAGATTTAGAAATCATGATGCTAACTAACTGTATTTTAAAAATTCCATCAGTCCCCCTACTACAATCCCCATTCTTACCATTGAAACCATCCTGGTTCAGATCTCCCAATGGTGCAATGGTGCTGCCAAATCTCCCAAACACCTGGGTGCCTGTCAGGTGAGGTAGGTGGAGCTCCAGGTTAAGGTGGCCACGCTGTAGGTAAACATAGACCCGGCCCATCTCTTCCAGGCGACCATCAGAGCCCCGGACCATGAACATGGGAGCCCCCACCAGCAAGTCAGCCATCCTGCAGACAAGGAGGAAAGAAGAAAGGAAAATCACACAAACTAATTTAAGCTCAGACACATCGACGCCTGTAATGGGTTGTTGGTGGCATCCAATCTAGATTCTGCCGGCTAATTATCTAGCAAGAAAGAGCTAAAGAGACAGAGGAAGACAGGGAGGGTGAGAAAAACAGACAGGGACAAGGTTACTACTCACCCATCACCGTTGATGTCAGTTGTTGCCACTGCATGGCCAAAATATGATCCCATCTGCAAACAAAAGGGTTTCCATTACTTTGCCGAATGAAAATCTCATCATCAAAAAGCATTAACATCATCAAGATTTGGTTTGTTCTTAAATAAAACTAAACAGTCATGCTACTGCAAACTTCAGACTTGTTTTATGCATTACTAGAAAAGAGAGAGGCTTGAAGGAAACATGAAGGTTTGATGGGTTTTACAGGTTCAGCCCAGTTTGGTGCCGTTTCTGTTCCAGGTCAGTTTCAGTTTCTGTCATGAACCTTAGTCTAAAAAGCACAGACATTGTAGAAGCTGTCTGAATTGCCAAAGCGTAAGCAAATTCACTTGTGATTTTATTTATTCAGCTGAGTCAATCATCACTGTTTAAACGAGCTCAGTGCTTTTCTATTCCCAGAACCATTTGCACAAATTGTCACTGCACTTTTCCCTCAATAATTGAGCTTTACAGCAAACCACGAAACAGACCAAAATCCAGTAAACTAAACGTTGTAAAGGAAATTATTTTTTGCTTACACTGACTCAACAAATTAAGAGCTCTCATGAGGAGCCGAGCAATGAAAACACAGAGCAAGTGGAGCATGAAGGAGCATCCTGTAGAGGGTGGAGATAAGAGCTCTCCGACTCACCTGCTCACCAGTGTAGTTAATCATGGTCTTCAGATTTGTACCGTTCAGAATAGACACCTGCAACACAGCAGCCACATATGGTGAACGTCTTTTTATATGGTCTAATATAAGCACAGTCTCTGGTATGGAATTCACTGCAAAAATAATTCCCACTGTGACAATATCACTACGGCTGTTTTCTTTCTTTTACTTTCCTGTAGCAGCCCCAAGTCTAAAGCCCAGGCCTCTCATTCTAAAAGCACCAACGTGAGAGCCAAAATAAGAGTGATGATTAAGCTTTCTTACCGAACCATAAAGCATGAGTCCTTTTGGAACGCCAGCCACAAAATCTGAGAGGTGCACAGAGAGATGAAGCAAAGATTTAGGAGGGAAAATATACAGGTCAGGACCAGCAGGAGGATAAGAGAATTCTAGTATTGACGACGTTTCCAGCTCAATAATCGTGTAAAATATTGTAGCTGACTTCAGTTTATGTTCACTTCAGCTGTAATATTTGCATTACTATGTGACTGCATTACTATGTGACTGCCTCATCTAACATTGGCTACATACCCTATTTTCTTGACTTACCTTCCACTTGATCACCACTGAATTCCCCAACAGCAACAGAATAGCCTGTAAGCAAGAGTACAGACATCAGCCTCAGCTTGAATGGCAAACAAATGAAGACGTGTGAATGTGCATTTATCATAAAAGCACCAAGATTATAGAGTGCTGCAGGGATGATGTATTTTTGTAGGCCAACCTGGAAGTTAGCATCGCCCTGGTTCCCTCGACAAAAACCCAATGGGATTTTTCCATTGGATTTGGGTTATTGCAGAAAATAAGGCTAACAAAAGTTTATGATACTTGCATGTTTTGTTCAGCAAGATAAATCTTCACAAATGAACTTGTATGATTTTTGAAGGGTAAATGCAATCCCCAGAAGTAAAAAGCTAACATTAGGCTACAAACGAACTACATCACGGTCGCATGACTTCCAACGTCACCACCACTAAGCTTCCGACTTGCAATTTGAATTCACGAGCTTACCTCTTCTACAAAAGCCTTTCAGAAAGTTTGAGTTAGAGTAGTTTACAAGAGCATGAGTATAAACCCAATGAGGCTGCAAAGGCAGACGAGTGAGTAGATGAGTTTCTGTGTTCGGCATGATGACGTCTAATGTCCCCGACAGCCTCTGCAGTCTCATTTAGCCACTTGTTAACAACCGCCTTTTTTAAAGACACATAAAAGCTTCAAAATTCACGAGTGGGGTATTTACTGACATATTTTATGTCGCTGAACAAAATGTGAAAATCGCTTAAGCTTGTGTTAACCACATACCTTATTTCAGGCACCTAACCAAAACCCATTCAAAAAACCCACTGACTTCGAGACAAGGGAACTGGAAGTACAAAAATGCAACTCATTTCCGAGTTTTAGGACTCATTTAGGACTCTATATTAGCCTCTCTTACCTTGGTAGCTGTCATCATGTGCAGCCTGGACCTGTTTGGTCTGGATCTGGCTCTCCACAGACTGCATAAAATAGCCTGGGTAGTATGCTTTGATAATGTCCTCCTTAGGTGCAGAGATCACCTGACCTAAAGTAAGACCAAAGACAAATTAAAATAACCTTGGAAGGACATTTTGAGGTTTGGTTTTTACAATTTTCACGTGGTTGATTGGTATGTCCTACATACCTTGCCAGAAGTAGCTGCCTGGCCCTCCCAATACCACTTTGCCATCCTGAAAGAGAAAACCTGCGAATTACTACAATGAAAAAGGAAAAGACCCAGAAACCTCTGGTGGTTCACTAACAGGAACATAGTTAATACCGTTGTGAAGTCAGCGCTGAATCCTCCCTGACAGTAGCCTTGTCCCACCGCATCACTGATCTCTGAAACACACAGGAGTGGAGTAGTGCATCATGAAGCACAGAGGCATTACACTGCATCAACAAATAATTTTCAATGAAAATCAAGGATAAAGACATTTCCCTTATCTAACTCCCACATAGAGGACAGCCGTCATAAAGATAAGATATGTTTATGAGGAAGAAAAAGATAATTGTTCACGCCACTGTAAGATTTGAAGAGAGGGGACAGTTACCTGTGCGGCAGGGAGCATACTCCACAAATTTGGTGAAATTATGGGCTGAGAGGTAGCAGGTTCCTGTAGCGTCAGAATGTGGGGTATCCTTTTCAGTCCTCCAGGAGTAGAGAGGGGCGCAAGCCTGGGGTTGAGAGGAGGTGGAGAGGGATGGTTATTGGCAGGGAGGAATAGGGGAGGGAGGAGATGTGGTGATGAATGGGGTGAGCTTTTAGGTAGGAGATGTTTTTCCATTTGCACCCTGGTGAACTCAGGAGGAGACCCAGGCTGAGGTCAGTGGTACATCTGGAGCAGGGTAACCACGTAACTCAACCCAGGTCATAACCCTTACTATCAGACCAAACAAGAGGCGGCTCAACTTTGATGTCACAAGGGAGGGAGCAAAAAACATTTCTTTACAGTGTGTCGACACTGGAGGTGAAAATTGGACCTGAATGACAACAACTTAATAGACAGTAAACTGGGAGACAAATTTCTAACAAAAAACATACACATTCCCCCCTGACGTCAGAGTGAGACAGCCACATGGTCCTGACTCCACTGAAAGCCCCAGTCATAACAGCGGAGAGCACCAGTGGTGTGGCACATAGTTGAAACTCTAGTCCGTCTTTGCCCCACCCCCAAAATCATCTCTAAGAGGGTCACCTTACCAGAATTGTGTCACCATGAGAACGCACAGTGGCGCCGAACCATTGGTGGGACTTGAAATCAACCTGATGTTCTGTATCGTTGAGCAAGATGGTGCGATCCCCTGGGGAAAACACAGGAAAATGACACTGAGTAATAGCTTTATGACAAAACATGCATTCCTTCAGTTGATCCTTGAGTATCCTAATTCTGCCCTCCCTTCCCAGGCCCTCGCAAACATCTGGACAATTGGCAGAAAGCATGCTTTAAGACTCCAGTTACACTATTTTTCATGCAAAGACAATCAGGGTGAGAATTTGAAAAGAATGGTATTTGCTACTCGGACACTTTTCAGGAGATAGTAGTTCCTTTATCTTGGCCGGGTTTGGACTGAACTGGCCTAGCTTAACCTCACTGACCCTTTGCTCTGTTTGACCACCTGGCCGCTAACGCTGATCTCTCTCTTCAACGCTTTGACAAGCAGCAGGTGACATGACAGATGGTCCGGGGAGTCAGGTTTAAACACAACTTTATTGGAAGACAGATGTTACATCTGTGTTACAATGGAGAATGAAATGCAAACAAATTGATTAGACAAGGAAGTCACATCACTACCATATAGCTCATACACTAAGGTCTGGCAATTCGGAGAATGAGCTGTCATCTATAAGGAAAGTGCAAATGTGAGGTCAAGAGCAACCTAAACAGTTCGGAGCAACAACTCCACCCTAACCTTTTGTAGTCCTGCAGACTAATTTCCCCCGCGAATCAAACCACAGGCATGTTGCAAAAGAGCAGAGCAGCATCTCTTAGGACGGATAGATACTGGAGGGGTCATGACCTATGTGGATGTGACGAAAGCAGGCTGTGTGTCAGGCCTCTCTATCCATGCCTGTCTACTCCTAATCTTTCTTCCCAGCCAACTAGGCAGCCTGGAGCTGCTCCGTGTCTTTGTGGAAACAGCGAAGGGGCTGAGGTCCAAGGAAAACATACACACACTGGCCCGGCTTCTTCATAGCAACCTCTCAGTCATCTCTGTTTAGGCACACACTTCTGTCTCCCTTCCCCTGTTTTCATTTTCAATATTATCTCCATCTTCCTATTCATTTTTCTTACACTATCTTGCCCAAGTCTCCATGTCAATAAAGCCCTTTCTCTCCTTTGCTTTCAGGGAGTGCTGCTTCCCTTCACCCAAGACGGTAAGCAGAGAGATTATAGTTTTTTTAATAACTGTATTCCTGCTTAATCTCCATCACTTGGCTTTCCTGCCAACGCTATTCATTATAGGTCTACATAAGCCAGCCCGGCCCCCAGTGTGTTAAGTGGTCAGAAGTCTATGTGTGAAAAGAAGTGCTTCAGCCATACAGGCAATAACATGACCAGCACTTCAAATGGCTCAAATAAGCGTGTTACTTTAACTAATCTGCATGGTACTTTTTCTAAAATATTTTCATATCTCAGGGGTCTTTGTTTGGATAAGGCCAATGCAAAGCCACCAGGGAAAGGTAGGAGCAGTGACTGTGTTGGTTTGAGTCATGTTAGCAAGTAGCAGCGGAGAAGTCCTCTTTTAATCCATACAGCATAACTGTGATCAGTTATCTGGCCAGGATTTGAAGTACATCGATGTAACCGCCTACAGAATCTAAGTAAAGTTCTCAAATGGCAGCATTAGCTATAGTATTAGTTCTGTGTCACTATAATGGGTCAGGAAAAGTTCTGTTCGTTGTCTGCGAGGCGACTGAAGGCAACCAGCTGGAGTCATGTGAAATCTCTCTGAAATCTCTTTCGTTTAAAATAGAGGAGATTCAGAGGCGAGATAGAGGGAAACCCAGAGACGGGCCACAACAACATGTCATCAGACCAAAGTCCCCTTGGGAGGTCGGTTAGCGCGGCCTGCTGATGTGACATGGTGCCTGGCGCTGTCTCTCCAGGGACCAGCAGAGGAGTGTGGGGGTCTGGAGTGCGTCCATAGACTTACTCTCGCCTTTGAACTGTGTGTGAGAGGACAGCCATTAGTGGGGTTAGAGCCTCTCATTGTGAGCGTGTGAGTGTGAGTGTGAGTGTGTGTGTGTGTGTGTGTGTGTGTGTGTCAGTGCGGTAGGAGACAAATGGCCAAATTCACTCATCACATCAGCTGCCCCTGTGGGAGTACCGACAGCAGGAGAACAGAGGGGGACAGAGCGGAGGAACAGGGCTCTGGTTTCTACCTCTTTCCTCCTTCCCCTCACTCCCCGTGGCCTTCTTACCCTCCCTCCCTTCCTCCAATCCTGCATGTGCTCCTCTCACACCCTTCCTACTGCCCTCATTCCCCTCTCTTCCTCGCAGATCCATACACAGGCTCTTATGTCAATGGAAGAGGAAGTGGATAGGAGGGGGGGCTCTGGCCACTTCGACCCAATTAGTTAGGCTAATTAAGGGTCTGTGGCCTGTGGGTCAGAGCTCAAACACACCAAAAGAAAGGGAGCATAGGTCTCTCTACTTCCTTATAGGAATATATAGGTAGCAATAATCTAGTGGAAGATCAAATAGAATGTAGCAACACTCCTTAACTCAATAATTCATAGGGGAGAAAGTTTTTAAAAAAGAAAAATTCTGACTGTGATCATTAAATTTATTGCTCTAGCCTTTACTATCATGATTGGCAAAGAAAACAGTCACAGCTACAGTAAATGAATTGCAGCAGTAAATGTCATCCAAGTAACAGCTGTTTGGCATAGCCACATTTGCATGCTGATGTCCATGTATTGAGTGTTCCTCCACTGAATGGCGGTTCTGCCATGATCCAGATGTCGGAACTGGCTCTGGCACTCAAATCAGCTCCTTCAAAAGCCCCTTAAAAAAAATATGAAGGACATTCTCTGACAACCCAGGGGACTAACCTTCACTGTGAGGCCTCGCTGCTTGCACATGACATCACTCACTGTGGCCTCCAGCCAGCACCCCTGGATGCGCAACACATTTTATGTTGCAAGAAAAGCAGTGCAAAAATAGTGGAGCAAAGGGTACCAAGCAGCGGTGTCCAATAAAAGAATGTTGTTAAATCAGGCTTGTGAAACACTCAGTGGAATATTTCTCCCTATTATGCATTATGGACGCTAAATTTTAGTTGGCCCTCAATGCTAAGCTTTGATTTCTCAGGAAAAAAGCCAAAAGTGGCGTGGTAACAGTCCCTCTATATACTGCGTGATTCATACTGTTTGTGTGTGTGTGTATCCGAGTGTGTGTTTTCAGGGCATGTTCAATCTAAAAGCTAGTAACTACACAGTCTTTTCACTTTGATTGTCCCTTTCCTCACTTCGCCAAGGCTCCATTGTGCCAAACAGGCTGAGGGGTACTCCGTCAACACACTGAAACATGAATCCATTCATTAGACGACCTCACAGACTTCCTCATGTTCTCCCAAACCACTTTACCTAATTCTGACTAAACTGGAGTCTTTTTGTCAGGACCAGCAGTGTCGGCTTCTACTGCCATGCAAACAGGACATTTCTTTGTCTGACCTATTTGTTTATTGGTTGCTTATCTCCTAATAGCTCCTGGGGCACGGCAACACAAAATTGACCTAGAGGGAGGGAGTATCCTTCAAAAAACTCTTCAACACCCCATTATCCTTTTCATTCCCAAAAAGAGGACACAAACAGGAAAAAGGGATCATCCCACGTCCAGGAACCAACGTAGCCAACAACCGTTCAGTGGAGTGGAACACTGACGCCTCTCTGCTGCTGACAACAGCAGCAGAGAGGAAATGCTCTGGTGGCTTCCAAAGTGTACAAAGAAGCGGAAAACCTCAGACATTTTAAGAGTTTAAACACCATCTCCAGTTTCTCAACCTCTCCAACAACCAGGTAGTCACAATTTGCAGAAATTGCATAATTAAAAATCATAAAGTTAGAAAAGCATTTGTTGAAGATTTGTCTTCCCAACAAATATCAGGATAATAAAAAAAAAAGTTTGGCAGCTGAGTTGACAGTACAGACATTCCATAATGCTTACCTTCAGTATCAAACTCGATGGTGTGACAATCTGATTTGCTGAGGCTCCATGGACAGTAGAAGACGGATCCTCCCTCTGTAACATCAACCTGCCTTGTGTTGGCCTTAGGAGCTCCTATCACCACACTCGCACTGCAAACGAGAGACAGAAAGAGAGACAACTTGCTGTAAATCTAATATTACAAGTTCACCAAATCATAAAGATCCATATAAACCTGAATTTCTTTACCAAACCATTGCTTAAAGTTTGTACCGCTTAGCCTGGCCTCAATCAAAAAATTGCATTCCAGACCTCCCACTCGACAGCTTTAAACATGATGCAGTACGCACATTTTACCGCTTAGTGAGCTGTATTGACTCAGAAGCAAAACATTTTAACAGGTTGCAGCACTGTTTTACATAATCTCATACAACCAGGGGAAACTGCTGCTATGACATGTGCACATGTGATGCTCACAGACACATTCACTTCACTCGTGCAGTCAGACACACAAGGAGAAACACTCACACGGTCACACATGCATCCCTGTGGGGCAGATTAAATAGGAAAACAAGAAAGCAGACAGGCTAAGTGGAGTCACACACTTGTTTCTTCAGCTGTGACACTAAACTTCCACGTCCTTGGAGCTACACTGTACAACTATAGAAAGGGCTGCCGACCACTCTATGTCACCACACAACTGACAAAGAAAGAATCAGTGTGGTTACAGGTGAGCACAGAACTAATAACATGTAGGATAGCCTTCAGAGATGAAAGGGAAGAAGAAAAGACAGATTACAGAGTGATGAAATGTTAATGGAGAAAACCAAGATTTGGGCTTGGTAAAGTTGGAATAAATATCCCCCCAGTAGATAATGTGTCTTAAGTGGATGGCTTAGCCATTACATCATTCTAGACCCACTTAATCCGACAAGCATCACAGACACAGTCGCTGGCATTGATGTGGGTAAAGGAGGCATGGGACCATTGAGACCAGACGGTGTCTAGGGGGCTCCAAAACAGGAAGAGCACACCCTTTCCTGCCCCAGATCTTCCAACAGTGCACGAACGTTTACATTTTGGCTAAACATAGCATCCTGCCCCCAAGGGTAACTTCTCAGCAGGGTCCAGAGGAAGACAGGGGAGCCAGCATGAGTCAAAAAGCAGTTAAACCGTGCAATATTCCAAGGCCTTGTAATCCATGATAATTAATCCCACTGAACCTATCCATTACCTCAGATGACAAAACGCAGAAAGTTATGGGATGGCTTATGGAAAAAAGCTAACAGTAGTGGGCTAGTGTGTGTTGGTGGTCAGTACAAAGCTTTCAAATCATTTCAGAATCTATGGTTTTGAAAAAACACAACAGAGGGAGAACAAAGGGAAGGTCACAGAGCAGAAGTCATGAGTTTAGTATCACACCATTACTGTGGTCTTAATACCTCAGAAGAGATACAGTACAATGCCAAATCCAAATGTGGAGCAGAAACTCCTGGTTTGTGTTGGAAGAGAGGAAAAGAAACAAACCAGTCCAACTTGAAACAGTTTCTGACCGCATATGCAGACACAGGAATATCCCAGTAGAGCAGCAGAGCTCCACCTGTACAATAATCTAAATCACAGAGAGGCTTCCTGGTCAGGGATTCTCACGATGAGACAACAGAGGATCTCCCTCTCGCGTTCTCAAAACGTTCACACACAGATATGCAAGCAGTCAGTAAATATTTAACACTAGCAGACCACACTCTGTTAATCTGTTCTGAACTAGTACAGTGCCCATCTGCAAGTCGGCACGCTCGTCCCCTGCGAGCCCTAGATATCCGTTTGGAAAAAAAAAAAAAAAACTTCATAATTACCTGTGATGAACAACAAGGCTGTAGAAGTTTCGGAGCAGACAGAAGAACAGAGATTAACTGCTGTTTATTGCAAAAAACCTTTTAGAAATAATCTGACCATAAGCATGTGTATGCAACACACTGACGAGGCCAAGGACATTGGAAACTGCAGCATCTTTTGTTGAGTCCAGCCGTAGTTGGCCGTGGCAGCTTTTCAAAGGAAAAAAATACAGGAAATAACAAAACGAGCAGATCATGCTTTAATCAGCAAGTTGGCAGCTGAAGCAAGTTTTCACTACCTTACACAGATACACGCAGATGTGCAGACATACACACACACACAAACACAGATTGATAGCAATCTGAAAGTACTGTAAATGAGGAAGAATTAGCATTTAATGGGTCTTTATCTGGCGGGGATCAGTCTAGTTCTTAACTTGCATTTCCCTGCCCTACACCTTATCTGACAGCTGTGTGCTCAAAAGGTATAGCTTTTGTATCATTAGCATTCAATGAAGATGTAACTGCAGTCGCATTACAAATTCCTTTTTAAAAGTAGGTGATGTGTATGACCGGGTCTTAAGATGGGTATGCAAATATATGTAATTGGTAAGGCGAACGATCCTCAGCTGAAGGATAGATCCATCGGGTCGTGTCCAAGCCACCATGGCTAAAGTGAGTCTAGACAAAAGACTGTTCACAGAGGGACTGAAAGCGGCACCATCACAGGTTTGATAGGGATCACGGCTGGCAAAGCTCAGGATACATGTGAAAAGCCATGACCAGTCTTTAGTGATGTTAACTGAAATGTTTTGGCTACTGGAGAATGAATCCAATCTTCACTTGCTCATTTGTCAGTTTCATGTTGCTATGGACAAATAGCAAACCCATTTCACAAGGGGGGGGGGGGGGCAGATGAAAAGCATTAGCAGCTTCACCATGTCTAGCATCGTCAGCCCCACCAGCTGCCATACAGCAGCCACTAATGACCTCCACCACCCAGCTGACAATTAAGCATTAAACTACTGTAAGTGATTTAGGCTGCAAGTGAGGAATGCGTAAACAACAGCTTCACTGTAAGCGTGGACTGGGTTTGTCTCATTTGAAGCTCAAGCAATCAGAGGACATTCAATAAAAAAATCTCTCACCACACCATGATTGCCAGACTGTAACCACTATTTTATGTGGGGTTGAGAAATTAGGGGTGATGCAGAGTACTGGAACTTGCTGATGTGACACTATCGTGCCTAGACATTGCTAATAAGGTCTGTGATGAGGTTACAGAAGGAGGCTGTCATAGGGCAAATTCCTCTGTTACCCCCCCCACCCCTTCAGCCCAAACATTTCACCTCCCCATTTCACATTTAATTGTCTTCCACCCCAGCTGCAAAGCTGATGTCACTTGAACACTATTATAACCGCTTTAAGCTAGAAAGAAAGAAAAAAAATCACAATCACATTTGTTAAGCCTGCCATTGCCAGATGCAGTCATAAACACAGCTCAACGAACGCTATGGCACAGACGCAAAGGGATCGGGTGAGTGGGGGGTAGTGGCCTTGAAACTTCAGCAACACTTCTACAAATGTACAGTAACCCATGGAGTTTACTCAGACCTATCAACACATGCTTAAATAATGGAGTGGTTCCATATCAGTAAAGGAACTTTGAGTGCAGTGACCTGATCCGAACCAGAGGCAGCACTTGACCTTCACCGCTCTCGCTCCAGCAGTGGAGCGACCATGCCAAAATACAACAAACATCTTTACCCCTTTGACTCTGAAGAACCACTTAACCAACATAATTAAACAACACCAGGATCAATGAGAGTGGAAATGTGGAGCTGGACAGTCAGTTGACATGTTCAACAAATTAATGAACAGTTGTATGATGTCATACTCCAGTAATATTGACTTTTCAAAGCTTGCGTGGGCACTTAGAGTGAGACAAGCTGATTGACAGAAATGAGAAGCACAAGTAGTGTGTGATGACTTATTCTAGACCACATGGAGCCATACGAATAGTCTCACGTCTTCTCAGAGCCAAGGCCAGACAGAAGCTGTTTGAGTCCTTACGTCTGCCATATGGACGATCGTCTATTCACACACAGACACACCACATACACACACATGTTCTCAGTGCTGCTGTCCAGGAGCCTGAAGATGATGAGAGTAGCAGTGCCTGCTGGGATGGCGTGTGCTGACTACAGAGTCTACTGCGCTGTACTGAAGCTACATTTTTTTGTTATCGGTCAGATGGTACTGTAAGTCGTAGATAAAGGATCTGTATGTTGCCCTACAGGTCTGGAGCAAATAATGTATTTTATAACAACCTATAGACATTTCCACATCCCAGGATGAACTTGTAAAGGAGCCATTGAGATCTGAACCAACCAGCGATGATCTGATACACAGTCCAGTCTGACGAGGATCTGATCCCATTATTACCACAAAACTATTTCCTTGGTATCCTCAAAAGGCTAATAGTGTTGGGCAACAGGTGGCCTGCAAATTACAAGTGCTGCTGGCCAAGGTAGCCAAACAATGTTGTTTATTGTCACACAGGAAATCCGTGTGGACATCCAAAGGAAATCATAGTTTAGACTTGATGATTTTACGCTCCTCTGCAGCTGTGTAGGAGTTACTAGCCTGGTAACTGAATCAACAAGTCGACACCAAGCTGATTTAGCAATTGTTGTTTTTACTTCTGACCTTTCAGCAAGCAGCCATCATTCTGTGACTGTACTATACCATCTTTATGGGTGCTTTTATGGTTCATGTGTGAAAACCAGCAACTGTTTTGTCACAACCACTAACCATGTAAAAAGCATTTCACAAGTGGCAAGTGAGAAATTTGAAACACCCTGTTACTTAAAAAACATCAAAATGAATTGTGCTCAAGCCTGTGCATTTTCTCATACCAAACTGTTGCCCATCCCCAAATACAACCCCTCCCTCCTCTTTCACAGTCCAACTGCCCTAAAATCCTCCTGCAGGACTTTAACTGCTGGTGGTTCACACCTCTCCACAATGCCCACGTCAGGGGGTCCAGTCCTCTCACCTCAGGATAGAGAGGCTGTTGTATTAAACATGGTGATGGGGGGGTGAAGCAGCTGTTAAAACACTTTGTCCATGCACCCCAACCCCAGCCACACCCACTCATGCATACATACAAACGCACACACACATCCAGAGACAATGATAGCCAGAGGTTACATTTCATTTCCATCTCAAATAAGAGATCTGATGCTAATTTGAATTTCAGTAGAATTCCATAGTGCGCAGGGGGGACTATGGCGTCATTTACTTATTGCTATATAAAGGATAGCCTTTATCGAGTTACCATAGATGTGAGTCATTTAGTGACCTGGGGTTAAAACAAACCAGGCCTGCTGGCAGTTAGAGATTAAATCTAGTAAAGTATGAGTCAGGACGACCCTAACCAATAGCCAACTCCATTCCAAAGTAGACATGACGTCCTCTGGGCATTCCTGACCCAATACAGCAGACGTGACAGCAGGGTCCAAGGTCCCTTTAAACACATCGTCACCATCCACATCAACATCTTTTTCCAGTGAAATACACACAGGCTCATTATTTAAAGCCCCTTTTACCAAGAGACCAGTAAAAGCAAGACAGGCACTTTATGTTTGAGACAGACTGCAGTGTAGCCATGCTAAGTATGTCCCGATTGACCTTTACAGCAACAGACACTCATTTTTTGATTATCATAGGTGCACAAAGTTTGACAACAGAAAAATAAAGCAGGTTTTCAGAAGGCCAATAAATTAAGAAACAATTGAGTCAGAGCAAAAAGTCCTCCAATGGAAAACAGTAAACAATTTCTGCTGTCAGACAAAGGGCCCCATTGTCTGCACGCAACAACGAGAACCTGGATGAAGAAAAGCTTGGCAGCCCAAATATACAAGCCGTACTCCCACAGCTCAAACACTTACTGGTTTGATTTAGAAACAGGTCCATAGAAAAGGACACCAATGAAAACAATAACAGGAATAAGACTGGTCATATATGGAGAGGGAGCTCAGTGTAGACAGAGAAAACATTGCCGAATTAGTGGCCAAAAGAGACCCCAGTGCAATGTCAATATTAGTTAAACTATAACCCTTTTTGAGAGGGTAAACTCTAGGAGAGTGACCTACATGGACTGTTTGACCTCGGCATGTGCTTGTCATGGTCAAACTATCTGTGAGCTAATGCACATCGCCGACAGGTCACTGAAACACATGCGTGGACTGGAACATATTACTATGACCATCAGAGGGTCTTCCATCATTGGTCATAGCTTTTTAATGGTACTATAATCCCATTCAGTGCTGTTAGAAAAGTCCAAAAAGGTGTTTTAAAATGTATGTTTCCTCAAGTCCAACATTCACTTGTGCACCAGAAGCGGTCTCATCTTTTCATACACTCCAGGACAGCTCTGTTATTATTTACAGCCCCTGACCTTTGACTCCTTCTATCTCAGTGTGATCCACTCCCTTATCTCTGCCTGGCACCGGAGAAAGTCAAAGAGGAGTCAGATACTGTTGTTTGATTATTGAGTGTTTGAGGAGAGAGTCAGCCCTCAGAAGTCCATCCCATGATGTAGAGGAGGGTGTGCGTGGGGACAAGCATACATGTGAGAAGTTCATCTTCACTATACATACAATAACACACACACACACACACGAGGGGACCATACATCCTCTTGCCCTTCTTGTGTGTATCTGACAAGAGCCGCCACACGCAGTTCACAGACACTATCCTCAGGCGTTCTTCCATGGTGGGCCGCCTGCCAGTGTCCAAACTTAATTTTATTACACCAGGCCGAAGGGCATGACAGACCCGCATATTTAAACTTGTTGTCAAGCATGGCGTCAAAGTGGGAGAAAGTAAGCCTTTGTGCTTGTAGGCCTGACAGGGGCATTTATGGATGGAAGAACCATCTCCCTCCCTTGTCTCTGCATCTACGTCTGCCACCCGTCTCGTTTCGCTAATGTACCGCTGTAGTCCAACCGATGATGAACACAAGTTTTTCAAAAGCAGCAACAATTTTACTCATAAGGTCAGAGCCAGGCTAACAGCAGCTTATCCTTACAAGAAGAAACTCCCCGTGCAACCCTCATCTGACCTCACCCCGAGATTCCAGCTACTCCCCCCACTCCCCACGTCTCCGAAGTGTGGGCGATGATTATGTGGCGGCAAAAACAAGAGATAACAGAAACTGATTTCATGATTCTGCTGATATGTTTTGATGTGTCAACTTCTAAGAAACTGAATGAGGTGGCACATACATGTGGTTTGGAGACAAAGCGATGACTCATGAACTTAAATTTGCTCTCTCAAACTTTTTTTGTTTGACATCTGACTTCTGAATACAGGAATCATCCACAGGAAAATTACAGGGTGCTGGGTTGTAGGACGCTACATCTAAACATGATTCCTGCTCTGCACGTACAAACCATTGTCTCATCTCCTCCTCCATAAGCACGGCGTCTGAACTGCAGAAAAGTTCAGATTAAGTCATCAGTAAGATGACGTCTTCTCTGTCTCACACTTAATGAGACGAGGAGAGATGATGGGGAAAGAGGCTAGACAGTGGGGGGGGGAGGTCTAGGGTATGGATGAATTAAAAAGCACTGCACAATGACATCAGCATAGGAGGAAGTAAGGAGGGGGATGTTGGAGAGAGAAGAGGGGTCCATGCATTCAAGCTTCACGTCCTAAATCATACCGCTCTCCTGAAGTCCCTGCTTCCCAGGCAGAGAAATTAAGACCAATAGCAGCAGGCTTTTAAAGAGACAGCAAGGGCCAGGGGAAGAGGGGGGGAAATCTCCCCGTGTCTGAGTGTCTGCCGTCCAGGGAAGTGGGGAGAAGAAACAGGGAAACTAGAGCTGCTGCTGGCAGCCCACTCGGCACAAAGCCCTCTCTCAAATCCCAGCATGCTGGCTGGTTGAACAGTGGGCCGAGACGCCGCTGGTTCTCAGCAGACACAGACTCAGCCAGGACGTCTGAGTGAAACCTTGACTGCGGCTGCATAACCTTTTGTTAATGATTATTACGATTACAGGGTTAGGTCCAAGGCTCACCAAAATGCACAGAATGGGTAGCAACACAAATGCAGATCTGTCAGCAGCTAAGTTAACCCATGTCTTGCTTTTTGCTGCATCCCAGTTGATATGAAGACTACATGCTCCTAGGACAGTCAGGATGTCCCACAGTATTATTTTCTCCTACTACTGGGGAATTCGACATGACCACAGGCATGTATGCATGAGTTTAAGTCCCTCAACATGACTGGTGCCAAAATCTCTTAAAGAAGAATGCCGAGACAATCACAGCGTGCTCGGTGTCACAGGGATCACATCCCAACTGAGCCAGGAAGCATCTCAATCAGCAGCAGAATTTCAGACCAATAAGTTATGATTGCTAAAGGTTGCAGTTAACAGGCTTTTGCTGGCGTTTAAAGGCAAGAGCAGATTAAAAGGTCAGAATTAAATGTCATTTTGTGGGGCAATAAGATTAGGATTTGAGGACGATTGAAAAAGGTTTTGGTCTTTGTTTGGGTTCATTCTTTTTTTATGATGAAACAGCCACTCTTTTATATTAGCATTATTTGGACTTTGATCTAAGAGACATTTAGAACACAGATGCAATTTCCTGAATGTATTCAATTACAGAGAGCTGTGTGAGGGCGTGAGGGATGTGCGTAAAGCATGTGTCCCGAGGTCACAGTATGTACACAAAACCCATTTACTGCCATAGCCTAAACAACATCAAACTTATTAATTCGGTATTCCCTATTGGAAACTCTGTAATTTTAACAGGGGAGTTATAAATGTTCTAAAGTTTGGCAAAACAACTGCGACAAAGTCCAATGGAAAGTTTGCACGCAACATTTGTGTAATTGTGAAGACGTGAAGTGCCCAGATAAAATGATAAACAAATGTTTCAGACTTTGTACTGGAACTTGTTGCTGAAAAGCCCCCTCTTCTATTTTTACTATAAAACCTGGAAAATTCCATTATTTCTGCAACTCACCTGGAAGAATCGGCCAAATAAAAATCAACAGCATATCCGAAGTAGCTCCCTTTAGGTCCGCTGTAAACAGCTGGGTTTTCCACGTCCAAGTTGAACGCCTCGCAGACAGGCTGCGAAAAAATGAGTAATAGCCCGATGATACAAAGGAGTGAGCGGGCGAGAAGGGCTACTATCCGCGGCGTCTTTACGCGAAATCGTTCCAAGCCCATTTTTGACAATAAATTAATCCACTAAAGTTTGTTTTAAATGGCGAAAGTGTCCCAGATTTTGGCGCTTTCGAGTCCACAGATCAAGCCTGAAAACAGTGGTGGAATATGGCTAAAACTGCATCCCTGTAACTCTAACCGGCCAGTATCTCATTAATGCTCCGTCAGCTCCTCTCAGCGTCCTCACTCCTCTCTCTGCTTCTCTCTCTGCCTCTCTCCCGGCCCACGCCTCCTCTGCTCACCTACTCATGATACATGGAGCAGGGTTTTCCCACACCCGTGACAAATTTTGGAAGGGGAGGAGCCTGTGATTCCCTAAAAGAAAACCTTGAAGGGGGGCTCTTCACATCCACTAACCTGTCCGGGAGTATATGTTTACCAATGTGGTAAACTGTTACAACTTTGCACTTTTGAGTTCAGAGACTTTTTTATCAGTGACACTAAGATTATTAACCAAAAGAACAATGGGTCAAAAATCCTCCTTTTGATTTTATCTTGAGCTTTTGAAGTGGCTGTCATAGCCTGAGAGGTGATAAGAAGGTCAATGAAGCTTCACATTTCCAACTAATATATGATCGGCTATTTAGAAGCCTCTGCTGTCCACCTTGTGGATCTTTATCTCTTGAGGTTTTCACTGATAAGTCAGAAATTCAAACTGTTATGAAGCACTGTTTATTTCTCCCTTGTGAGCATTATTAGCCTTAACATCAACTTTTTCAATTATAGTAATAATGTTGTTCTGTATTCATAGTTTTGATATTTTGCACCACCTTTTTTCTTACTGCCACTGCTCCATTGGTCAAAATAAACTTCCCAAATGTACAACAATGTACTCACAATAAAGCAAAGACACATTTGCACAACTCCACACTAATTATACCTTTACCACACACCCTTGCAACTCAATGTGTGATCCATATGTATTTCTACCTAATTACAGCGTTGATCTGATTTGGGCATAAGATGTCCTCTGGTGCTCTTAGGGGGGGGGTGGGAAGATTTCGTATTCCTGCCTCTGAGTCACACGAGACCGAGGAAAGTGGTTAGGCTGCGAAAAGCAACTACTCACTGAAATGAGACCTTTAATAAACCAATCCTGGCCGGCTGGAATTAGTGACTGTTGGTTTAGCTGATTCACTTGAAGCCTCTGGGACTGAACACAGGGGCCAAATTTGGCTGTGTGGCAGTAGCAACGTCAACTCTCTGTCAAGTGCTGCTCGTATTTATAACTGGTCTGAAGCGCCCTGACACTGACCGTAGACTGATGGGAGTAATCCAGAGTGCCTGGGGTTGGGGCCCAGACCCCAGTTCACAGCTGTTGGGGGTGTTTGATGGTTCAAAGCTCTAATCCTGGAGGGGTCTCATTCTCTCACTCTGTTTTTAGGTCCACAGGATGAGATTGCAGATGAAGGAGGGCCAAAGTTCAAGGCGTGGTTGACAGAAAGACAGATTATATGTAACCACCGAAATTATTTGGAGTCCAAACTTTCCCTCTGAAGTCATGGTTTGGTTCTCAGAAACACCATCATATGCAAACTCTGAAATGAGAAGATGTTTGTGCATCTGCCACAAACATACAGGTGGATTAAAATGATAGGTATGCTAACTCATGCCACTTTGATTTGTGTTTCTGGATATTCTGAAAGTCTGAAGCCATGGGAGGTGGTCATAGTCATATACACACAGTCCCATGACCTCATGTATAAGGGTTGGTCAGACAGGGGGCAAGCAAATACTTTGGAAATAGAGAATAATGGTATCAGCTCTTAATCACTGTCTTCTTTTGTGTCGTCCTGATTGTACGGCACAGCTCTTATGTTATCTATCCACCCACAATGATCTATTTGACATCTTACAGGATCAGGGTTTGCCAGGAGATAGGAGAAATATATACAACAATATAAGTGTTTCGTCCTCACTTTCTCTTCACACACGTCATCCGGTAGAAACATACCCCACATACAAGTGTGTCCCGTTAAGCATATTTTGTGTGTGAAGCCAGAGCATGTCCTGCTTTCGGTGATGCATAATTGTGTCTGGCTAACTGAACAGTATTTTCCATCTCCCTCCAACTGTGATTTCCGTTGAAAAAGGGGGTGTGGTTTTATTCCAATGCCTCTGTTTTGACATCATCATTTGGCCACTATGGCAACAGATCTGAAGTGCAGCAAAACACTTAAAGAACATTTCACAGGACTCTACACAGCTGGCCAAGTAGTTTAAATATAGACCTGACACATTGGCACTTCTGCAAGGCCAGGCATATATATGTACAAGCACATGCACACTATACATTGCCTCTCTTCCTTCCTGGTAACTGAGCATATGTTTTCCAATATTGTGGGACAAAATATTAATAGCACTACCAGAAGGCCACTTAGTGCCATTATCTTCACACAGTTATCAAGATACGAAGGTGTCGACTCAGTGTTCTCATGCAACTGCTTCTCATTTGCTTTACACATTACTATTCTTTATGAGGCAGTTAAACAGATTTGGCTACACATGAAGGGAACCATCACTACCACCTGTCTGCCATCTCCAACTCTACACTTCGGGAAATATCCTTATTCGCTTTCTTGCCGAGAGTTAGATGAGAAGATGAATACTACTCTTATTCATCTTCTCGTCTTAACTCTGTCAAACTACTGCTTTACCTGTAACTCTAAAAAGAAAAGTTCAACATTTTGGGAAAAACTTAATAAACTGTACAAAAATCAGAGTGTAAAAAACACCAGAATTGTTCATTTGTGAGCTTTAGAGGTGCTGGTGGACTCCACTGGAGCCAGGCTAGCTGTTTCCCCCTGTTTCTAGTCTTTGTGCTAAGCTAAGCTCAGCAGCTGCTCGCGTTAGTTTCATATTTAGCGTTCAGACATGAAAGTGGTGTCAATCTTCTCATCAAATGTCTGCACAAGCTGCATAGTGAAAGCAGCATGTTAGCAGAGCAGCAGCTTCAGTCCTCTGTCTGTGTTTACACAGTATGCGTTCAGGCACAGTATTGGGTGTAGGTCACCCAGGACGTTTTGGCAGCCCAACACACAATCACTATAGTTACGCCTGTAAAACAGAAGAAAATAGAACGGAAGCCTAAAGATATGTTTCAGTTTGCAGTTGGCAGAGGCAAAATGCAGGCCATGATGCAGCCTATGTAGACAGCTGTATTGATTAAAATTAAAGTGTCTCTGTTCCGTCAGATGGGCGTTAGATGTACAACTGAGAAACGTGGCTGAAACTTCTCTTGCAGACAAGTGAATAAGCCCATTACCCAAAATGTCAAACTGTTCCTTTAAAACTCTTGACTTCAGAATCAAAGTAGTCTCTGACTCTAATTCAGCAAACAATCTATCTGTCACTTTCAAATTATCTTTAATTCAGCCTCCACCCCACCCTCATCTCATTTCTCTTTGTAGCACAAACAGTGAGCTGATGGGGTCCATGGGGGTAGGGTGGGGAGACACCCTGATGGCTGCCATTAGGCAACTGCTAGCATTTAAGTCACAGTGTAAACACCATTTTACCACTCGGGAAGCGACAGCAGAAAAAGGCCACAACAGGCAACTTGATAGTTTGTACATACACAAGTCAACAGTCACAAGAATCAGGAGGATTTAACTTCTGTTTGTTCCTTTAAGAAGTTTGCCAATTCCTTTCGGATGTATTTGATTTGTGATTAATTTAGCTGAAAGTCTTGTTGGGCAAGGACATTGAAGGTAATGATGGAAAATGTGGTTTCTGAACAGAGGGCCATACTGTGTTGAAAAACAGAGGTCAGCTTTGAGAAGAATGGGCTACTGTGGCTACTGCAGATTCAAACTTGCTCTTGATCTAAACGGTACGCCTGAAACCTGTCTTGAAATGCCTTTCAAAAATACAGAGCAAGCTTTCCTTCCTCCTCCTTCTTCCCCTCTCTCCGTCTCTCCTTAACTGTAGAAAAGCAGTGATACACATCTTACAGACAGGAAATTCCTCCAATGTAAAAGCCTGCCTGGGCTTCCTGTTTCAGCAGGTTTGTACTCTTTGAGTCTCCTCGCACACAAACACACACCATACATACATGCACACTCGATTCCTATCCGCTTTGCTTTCCCCTCAGCTCAGTAACATTCCCCATGTACAAGGAGGAAGGGCGATGAGGTGTTGCTGATTGCTCCAGCCAGTCACAGAGACATTGCATACTGGATGACAGATTTGTCATGAAGGGGAGGAAGTCCTGAGCTGGCCCGTGTTGCTGAGCGGACTGTCCATTGTTTTCAACACAAGCTCTTAGCAACGTAGTGGCTGAGTGAATCATATGATTGTTTTAGACGAGAAATCATCCCGGAGGCTCCTTACAAGGCAAAGTTCACCCACCCTTCTGCATTATGGTTTCCTCTTGTGAGCTTTCACTGTCAATCCAGACAAATTGAGACAACGTGTGTGGGGAGCAAGATGATCCAAACAGTGTCCATTGTTTAGTTGCCTTGTTAAAACAGCCACAAAACGCCCGAAAATGAGCAGTTGTGTTTTTATGTACATCTGCTAATCAGTCCAAGCGAGCAGAGCAGTAAAGCAGCAGCATGCAAGCTGCTGGAGGGAAACGACCCCACTACCAGCTCCAGCAGCCTCGTTCTACACTCCACAACACACACACAAGTGTCCCCACACGGCAACTCTGACCCCCCCCCTGCATTTACAGCCAGCTCTGTGCTTCATGCAGTGTTAAGTCTCTGTCCTACCTCACTGAACTTGTTTGCTTAAAAACACAGCTCTTTAAGAGGCAGCATAAAATGCTTGGCATCATTTAATGGGAGGTCACTGAGGTAGAGTGGCCGGGGTGACAAACCAAGACAACATGCAAGCACTACAAAAAATAGGTAAAAGGAAGGCTTATGAGAAAATCCCCTTAAATACCAGAATCAACAGTGAAACATAAATCTGGTAAGACTCTGAGCTGGATCACAGCAGGCAATAGTTGCAGGTCATCATAATGGAAGAACAACAAATAAACCGCAGAGGGTATGACTCCAAAACCAGGTCAAAACTCTTTGAATGTGAAAACTTGTGAACAGGAATGTTTGAGTTGAAAGATGACATTGAACAAGTCATGTGTGCACAGCCAGTCATCCAGTTTTGCATTCAGGTCCCGTGTTCAGGGTGTCATGTTTTATTTGGATGTCCTATTTGTCTATTTTGTCTCTCAGAGTAATGGTGTGCCCCCTGACCCCCTCCTGTGTTTTCCTATTGGGGCAGGCGTGCTGCTGGGGCTCGGAGTGAAGGAATGTGGCTGTAAAATGTGTGTATCTGGGGGTACAGCAGGAGAGGGCAGTGAATCAGTGTGATCACAGGAGAGCCTCAGGGCATTTCACACGCAAATATACACACACACACATAACCATTCACGCATTCCCTCCAATTTGCTGCTGTTGCTTTCCCACACCCACTCCCTTGGCCAAACATGTTTGACACAATGCATATGGAAACAGTCGCACCCGGCTTCCCATGACAAAAACAATTTGCACTTAAAGTGAAAATAGATAAGTATAGATACCGTTTCTTCTTATAGTACTAGACATAAACAGAAATATTTTCTTTGTATTATTTTTACAGCCTCTTGTTATTGTTGCAAAAAAAGCATGACAGAGAATCAACCACTGCTGTTTTAAGCATATACAAATTTGAAAAGAGGGCACATCACCCTTAAAAAGGCCTATGGCTGCTCCACTTGTGTTGTGACTTGAGAAATCTCACGCTAATGAATGGTTGATGGCACCAGTAGACCATCACAGTGACTTTCAGCACTTCATCAGCTGAATGGCAACATGTACTTCCTCCACTGACGGAGACATTTCTAGATAAGAATGATAGAACAACAAGGGTGGCACTGTGGGTTCTCTCTGCGTACTCCGGCTTCCTCCCACCATCCAAAGACATGCAGGTTATGTTAACTGATGATTCTAAATTGCCCGTAGGTGTGACTGTAAGTGTGAATGTTTGTCTGTCTTTATGTGTCAGCCCTGTGATTGACTGGCGACCAGTCCAGGGTGTACCCCTCCTCTCACCTAATGTCAGCTGGTTGATAGAAGATACAATCTTCTCTACATGTTTGCAACAAGATTGTAAGGGTGTTTACATTTACTATCATCATGTATCATCTACACCGACAATATGGGTGTAACTGATTACTATAGTTTCCTGAATGTTTCTGGTTAATATGTTCGAGTTGTCTCTTCCTTCCTGTGGTGGAAGTTCACATTGTTTTCACAGCGATACGTATATGCCTTTGCAGTTTTCTTTTTATTCATAGTAACAAGACCAGTAGTCTGCAGCCATTAGCAGCTCTGTGAGGCTTTGAGCCAAATGTTGACGTCATGCTGACAATGACAACACTAACATAATGATGTTTAGCAGGCATAATGTTTGCCATGTTCACTATCTTAGTTTAGTGTTTTAGCATGCTAACATTTGCTAATTACAACTAAACAGAAAGTACAGCTGAGGCTGATGGGAATGTCAATAATTTTGCAGGTATTTGGTCATAAACCAAAGCATTGAAAACATTAACATTTTGACCTGATGGCGCTATATGGAAAGTGAAGGGATCACCAATGTAGTTACAATTCATCCTGAGGTGGACATGAATGTCTCTACTAAATGTCATAACAATCCATCCAATAGTTGTCCAGACACTCAAAAACCACAAATGTAAATCTCATGGTGGCGCTAGGGAAAAGGTCAGGGGATTGCAAAAGTCATTAGGATTCAATATCTGGTAACCATGCATGTCCTTTTTTTAAGATTTTGTGACAACGTTTCGTGTAGATGTTGAGATATTTCACAGGATAAGTGAAAAATTGAAAACCTGTTGGTGGCACTACAGAAAGAATCATGGGATTGCTTAAGTAATTAGGATTCATCCTCTGGGCACCATGAACGTTTGTCAATCCATCCAATAGTTGTTGAGATATTTCAGTTAAAAACAAAAATGCCGACCTGCTGGTGGCGCTACAGAAAAACTGATTACCAAAGTCATTAGGATCCATCCTCTGGGGACCATGAATTTTGTAAAAAATGTTATGGCAATACATCCAATGTTTTTTTTAGATATTTCAGTGTGGATCAAAGTGGTGGACTGACCGTCAGTCTGACATCGCCATGCCTAGAGTCATGCCACTAGAATAGCTAAAAACATACCCAAAACTTTTAACATGTTGTGTTCTGGTGACACACACTATTCTTTCCACTCTATCCCTCATCTGACTACTTCCTGATATATTGTGTGTTATGTCCTGTCCAGACTGTACTTAGCCAAGGCACAACTTAGTGGTTCTTGAACTATGTGGAGGTCTCAAAAGAATGTACCATACTTCAGCGGTGTCACTTTCAGTAAACATTAAAAACAATGTTTGGGATGGTGAGTCACAATGCCCATTAAACTGTTACACCTACCCCCCTGACTCTCTCTAATCTGCCCTACTCCTCCTTATAAGTCAATGTTGATGTTAATGCTGTCCAGACCACCGAGGTGCCTCGCACACTTGCACAGCCTTATATAGAAGCCATCAGAGGTTTATGATCAGTACATTAGTAGTATCAGCCGGTGTGAACCGACATGCAGAGGGTATTCTGTCATATTTCTAATGTACAAGTCATAGCAAGGCCAAATCCCACGGTGGTCTGGTGCAGTTGTACGGTAATAGCTCATACACTCCCCCTATATGAGTGAGGGTCTCTCCGAGTTCAGGCACCGGATGAGGGGTTCTGGGGAATGATTGGCATGGTAATATCAGTTTTTTGGTGGGGGTCGAGATTGATGAAGGCATTAGAGAAGATTTGGCACGTAGCATGTCCTCTTCCTGGATAGGGTTACATCCCAAACAAACCAAAGCGTGCACATAAGCAAACAGCGCAGAGGGGAAGTGAAGTGTCTTCCCTAATGAAAGGGTGCAAGGTCAGCAGTATTATTATGGTTTGACTGCAGGTTTTTTACCTCCACTTGAAATCTGACACATCACAGGTTCATGTGCTGAATATCCAAGAAGGGTCTCCACCTGTTCTCTGAATTTATTGAGCCCTTAAATATATAAGCAGATGTTGTAAGCAGCAGATAATTGTATGAAATGAACATAGTCAATGAAATTCAAACAATAACCAATAGGGGGGAAAAATCCAGGCAGGTATTTTTATTGCTGCTGCATCTAGCTCTGGGACATCTCCACGGAAAATCTTTTTTAGTAGGCCTTTTTCCTTTTGGGACAGTCGTTAATACTGAATCTGCTACAGCTTGTACGACTACTCTCCTGTCTGTAAGGAATCCATAATTCATACAGCCTGCTCTGGACTAAAAATAGCTTTTCCATCTTGCCTTTTATTTTTGCTCAGTAAAGGTAGTTTTATCCAAACCCACATCCCAAGCACAAGGCAGGGTGCTTTTCACCTCTGCATAATCCTAATTTCTTGATATCACATTGATTGGGTGATCTTGGCATGTTTTATCAGGGGAACCCACACTGCATTATAAGAAGAGTGTCAGGGCACGTGTAGAGGCAACAGGAGAAGGACCCATGGTGCCACAGCCAAGAGCCGACGTCAAACAATCCCAGTCTTCCTGCGTTTGTGTTGAGGAATGTTGTGTTTGGTGGTGCTGATGAATCGCCTGCTCTTCAAAGGAAAAGAGTCATTTCACAGCTTCTTAAACGTCACATGTTGTGGAGCCCAGTGTGTTGACGTCTCCACATGCGATTGCTCTATCTGAGGCCATAACAAATGCTGCATTATTTCTCTCATTGGAAAAACATGGCAATCATACCCACTTTACTTTAATCTGGCCTTTACGCAATACTGCTGTAATCATATTAAATGCATTGACAAAATGCATTTTCCTGACCACATATAACTGGTAATGTAATATAACACAGCTTAGGGCTTAGCGAAGGACCACCTACACACTGGAGCAGCAGTGGTGTCTTCCCTGTGGGGAAAATAACAAAATATACATTTTTAACAACAGAGGTTAACTCTTATTTCACTAAAAACTAATTTTCAATAGTGGAACACCCAGGCGGAAAACAACAGCAAAACACTGTGTTGCCAGTAGCTAACTTCCTATAAAACTACCACAGGAGATGGAAGGTTTGTATCACATATATACAAGCAAGCAAAAAAGACTGTGATGAGCCAAAAAAGCATCAAGGCTCTTAATTTACCCAGGGTTTCCACAACATTTTTCCTAAAGGAAAACTAATGAGTACATGCCTTAAACATATCCTTGAAATTTCCCACTTCTAATTTACATTCACAGACTTGGGGATTCTGGCCACTTGGGGGCAAATGTGAACACAACATTGACATATCTTTGCCTTTTAAATTGATATAGCGAACTAGTTAGCAAACAGTACACCCAGCAGTTACGGAGCAACATTATCATTCATTTGGAGTAATGTTTGTGGCCACCTGATGAATGTAAATCCAATATTAACTCTCTTTTGGCTCTGTTTTTGGTCTCTACCACCTCCTGAAGGAAATATCTAGCTCTTTAGCTGCTAAATGCGTGTGTTCACCGGCTAGTCGCTAACTGTGCCTGTCTGCTGTACAGTGGGTTTTTAGAGCTTTTCAGCTGAAAACAGCTGCCTGCTGCAGCTGAAAAGGACACTATGAGAGCGATGAGAGTGAACCAAAACAGTAAAGTTGCAGGTCGGACAGCTAAACAATGAGCTAAACCTCAATGTAAAGCTCTGTAATGCCAAGGGGAGATTTAGGTGATAATTGTAGCTCCATCACTTTTACACTGCCACATTGTTTTCATATTGTTGTTGTCAGGTCTCTCTTGGAAAAGAGATCCTAATCTCAATGAGACTGCCTGATTAAATAAAAAATGAAATAAAATATTGTCATTTGATGCATTGATACTATAAAAATATGGATTAAAGCTGCTTTAAAGTTGAGTGAGTGAAGCTTCTCTTGTGTCAAGTGTACTCTATGATTAAAATTAAATCTTGTTTCTGTATATATTGTTAAACAGACACTTCTGGCTGCTGACACATAATCTTTCCTGGCAGGCATGATCAATTTTCAAATTAAATAAATACATAAAGGATTCAAATAAATAAAGGATTCAAACAGTAAAATTTGTTTGAGACCCTGATTTTCAGGTTTGTGCCAATTTTGATAAGGTAACTGAAGAAAAGAAGACAGCTGATGAGATTTTCTTGGCACAATAAAGCATTAATGAGCAGCTCAGTCAGATCTAGGTCTTTGTTGTATCCTTCCCCTCCACGTTTTTATTCAAAGCATTGTCTACATGACAAGCTGTTCAAAATGAAATATAACCATTTCGTTTCCAGTTTCTAAAACTCATTCAGGAAGTGACAGCACTGTTCTGAAAGCTGATTCATCTCCACCACCTGGAGACTAAATGTCTCACTACAAGGAGGAATTGACCATTCATGGTAATACCTATCTGCTGATCATAAACACCAACACCTAATGTTTGTGCTAAATTGCTGATTCATTCTCCCTAATGAATCCCTTGGGAGAGGCTGTGCTGTCGATGCCTTGTGACTCAAATCCTCTTCCAACTATGATTCTAAATAAGGTATTGTATTCCTCAGTAGTGTTTATCAGTGTGTTCCCCTCTCACTAGTACTCACTGTCCCAGTTTATGGCCTGGCATACAGTACAAGCGGCCAGAAAAAGACTGAAGTGGAGCCTCTGTTCTTACTCGCCGGATGTCTCACACATGACCAGCATGGAGCTTCTTCAGGCAAAGAGAGGGAGGATAGGAGAAACGAGAGGAGAGGTGAGGAGAGGCAGCTGTAAGGAGGTTAAAAAGTCTGGTGGTCTTGAGAAAACATCTGATTCACAATCAAGTTGTGAAGTCCCAATGTCCCAAATTACACAAGTACTCTATTCTCATTTCACACATAGTGTGTAAAAAAAAAAACTTTAAAAAAAAACACTATTACGCCATACTGAACTTTTCACATTTTCTCTGTCCATGTTTATCTTCTACACACACTGCTGGCTACATTTCAGTACAATGTCAGTGAGTGTGTGTGTGTGTGTGTGTGTGTGTGTGTATATGTTCATTGTGGTTGTAGTTAGGTACTTTATCCACCAAATCAATAAGATGTCAAGCAGTAGAGTATTTTCTCACATACACGGCAGGCTCAGCTTTAAAGAATTTTCTCAGTTAAGTGCTATACTGGCTTCCCCCTTATCAGTCAGTGGCACTCATCTTGAGAGTGGATGGAGAAATTTCAGATACAAATGGGGAGTTAACGCTCCCATCTCAGGCAGCCAGCAGGGCAAATAACAGCTAAACGTTTGTTATCTACCCAATTCTTTCTTTCTTTCTTTCTTTCTTTCTTTCTTTGCCTACTTGACTTACCCTCCCCACCTCCTCTCCTCAATCACTCCTCCAGTGGTTCCCTCTGGAGCTGTGCAGTGAAAGCCTCCACTCCTCATGCGCCATGTGTCTGGTTTCTATTAGTGATTTGGAACAGGCCTCTGCGTGCGTTCTGCCTAGGTACGGGAGCTGTTAAGGCAGAAATTTCCCTTTTACAACACAGCCCCCCATCCCTCTCAGCCTGTCTGTCTCGCTTTGACTCACACACACATATGCACATACAGGATATATAATGTATAAATTCACAGCTGCCCCCCCCACTGTCCCAGCCCTGCAACGAGGGGACACGGACAACCCGGAACATTTGAGTAAACTTGTGTGTGTTAATACATTGGTTTCCATGGGTAACAAGTGGGGGTTGACTCCCTGAGGAGCTGCTGTTATGGGCGCGTCCACTGTTTTTTTGGACGGACCCACCTCAGCTCATCAGGATCTGGCTGAATCACAGCCACTGAGGAGTTGCGTTACTCTTGGAAGAAATACCTTGTTGTCTTGTAATGCCCCATGTGATGTGAACGATAATGACCTCTGCCTGGGTGGAAGGCCAGAGGGGTAAAAAAAATAGTACTGGCATGATGGGAGGATCAGAGAAAACGTTGGATGAGCCTGTGAGAAGTAAGTGGTGAGAAAAAATTATCATGTGGATTCGGAAATAATTACATGGATCTTGTGAGAATCAAAGCCGCTGGTGTGGATCCAGAAACAAAAAGTGATTTCAAGGACCATATCATTGGCCTTGCATTTTTTAGCCCATTTACTACAAATTGCATATATTAAACATTACTGCTGACCATTTTCAAAGCATACCATAAGTTCTTAGACTGATATGCTTTTCTTATTGGCAGCTTCAGTTCATGCCATTGCAGTATGAATGAGACTTGAATGAGGGATAGGCATTCAATCACACTTAGTTGCCATAATTTGTTGACAAAAATATGATATTGTTGCATGGTACTGGTACTGCATGTTACATGGGACTGCAAATGTTAGAAAGGACTGCTTTGAAAAGTCCAAATTTGAGAAAAATTGGGAACTAATCCTTTAATGGGACACGCATATTTAGAGGGGCACTCTAATTAAGTATTGCACTTCCATAAAGTTGGGGAACTTGCAAGAAACGGATTTAAATTCAAATGGTCAAAATAAATGCAGCAGAGGCTGAAATATCCTGACATTTAGTCTGTACACTGAGTCAAGCTACAAAAATCTGAATCCTACACTTCCCATCATCCAACTTGATGGCATCTCTCATTAGAGCCTCCCTGACTGGTAAACACCCACGTTTGTAATGCAGGCTTTCCATTAAAAGTCTGATGGCACCTAGCCCAAGTTGAGATAACCCTCATGACATCATCAGGGTTATTTCTATCACTTTGACTTTCGAAAGCTTGTCCAGAGCCTCATAGGAGACTATACGGCTGTTTTCATAGGCTGAGTAGTAAACCTTCATGTGTAAAATCAATGCCCCTTTAACCAACATATGCTGAAAATCCCCTCATTTTCTGGTACAAGACATTCATAAAAAGAGTCTTTCTTTTCATAACACCGCTCTTCCTGACGGCCTCCTGAACCAATGATCAGTGGGCAGGCAGAGCTCTGATATTTCCTTAGGTTGCTCAGATTTGACTTCACCCTGTATGTTCCCGTGCCTGCTGCTATAATTGCTTCCATGTCTCTCAGTTGTGGTGCAGGCCATGCTGATGATGTTAGTGAGAGGTGGAGAGAGGAGTTTTTGTATGAGATCAGCAGAGACCAGCTGGGTGGGGTCATTTACTGGCTGTGGAGGGCCAATTCTCTCAGCTGAGAGTCCTGCACGTTGATGACACAGCTATGGAGACCTCTCTGTGTGAGCTGTATGAGTAAGGCTTTCCTTCGCTCATAACGGGCTATTTCCATAGCAGTCATGTCGAGCATCCTTACGTCTTGAACCACAACCTCCTACAGCCAATTAAAGTCACCACACGCTTAGTAAAAAAGAAATGAGGTAGATTCAGTGCATGTAAGCCTCTTACAGCTTTTTGAACTGTGAAAAGCCCTCAGATGTGAAATGAAGTATTGATTTGAAACACACTGAAAAGAATTTATAAAGTATTATGCTTCAAGTTAAAGAAATCTTTTTGATCCGAGAAGCTTCTCAAGATGTGATTTTTTTTTCACTTATCAGCACATGTCAGTCTGATAAACCTTCAGACAGATAGTCAAAGACAGTTTTTTTTTAGGCAAACAGAAAGAACTCAATGTCCAGACTATATCCAGGTGTTTGGATGCTCCACACCCTGGCAGCAGGTGAGGAGGCTGAATTCCACAGGTACCATCTGGTTCCTCTGACCTCACTCTTCCAGGTGTACCCATTGCTCTGAATATAGCTTTTGATAAGAGCAGATCTGAGGTGAAACCAGGACAAACATGTTTGTCTTTCTTGAGAAGCAAAAAGAAAATTAAATGATTAACTGATACCATCTTCTTTCTCACCCCACATCACAGAGAAACTCGAGCAAGACAAGCTGTAACAGTAACTTCATGAGAACAACAGCCAATTGTTCCCCACTCCTGGGATCTGGAGCGTCTTTATTCACCACATTACCACTGAGCTGAGGGTGGCCTGCACTTTCTTTGCTGACATTTACCACATAAAAAGTTTAACACTCAGATCATGTGTTGATAACACAATTGAATGCATTGTTAAATGGGGTTCGGTCATAAAGACATCCAGACAGATAAAGAAATGTTGCAGTACAAAGACGCTGAACTTTGTCTGTCTTCAGTCTGTGACTGCACTCCTACTCACTTCCAGTGTCTGAGGGTCGAGTTCAAGAGACGTCTGTTCATTGGAAAGACTCTGCTGAGTCGCACACATCAGTGATGCAACACAAACAAGTCGTGGTTTTACAGGGAGTTATATACTAACTATTTCTTTACCGGGCGCAGTGACTTCTTGGAATCTTGTCATCAATGTGAGGTTGCTGACTCTTTCTGTGGTTGTCTGTCGAACATGAACTTGACAGAGTAAATAACAGAATAACTATAAAACATTCTCATTTGCTTGTTCATAGAAAAATGTTACTAAACTAAACGTCTATTTCAAAGGAAAATATTCTCTCAGGAGCTAAACAGGAAAGCCCCAGAAAATCCATAACCTGACTATGAGAAAAGCATATCATCAGAAACACGCAGACTACTTAAAGAAATAGTTTGACATTTTGGGAAATACGCATATTCGCTTTGTTGCCTAGATTTGATGAGAAGATTGATACCACTCTCATGCATCATGCCTGTACAGTAGATATGAAGCTAAGCTAGCAGCTGGTTAGCTTAGCTTAGCACAAACTGGGGGGAAACAGCTAGCCTAGCTAGATTTTGTTACCTGTCCAAAGGTAACAAAATCCACCAACCAGCACCTCTAAGCAAATTAGATACAGCATGTTAATGCCTGAGCTTTAGTGGTATTGTGGGCAAATTTTTTAAACTTTAAACAGAGTCAGGCTAACTTCCCCCCCCCCACTTCCAGTGTTGATGCTAAGCTAAGCTAACTCTCGCTTCATACATGAGAATGGTATCGATCTTCTCATCAAATCTAAGCAAGAAGCGAATATGCGCATTTGTCAAAATGTTGAAAACTTTTTGACTTTTATAACTGTGAGGGCAGGGAAAGGTTAAAGGAAAACTTCCCTATTTTACTAATCCCTGTTTTATGATGCAACATCATCAAAATATTTCAGTTCAGCACAGTTCAGTGTGTATGACATTATATTTGTGCCTCAATATTGAAAATGAAACATTTTCAGCATATAAATTAATCTGTGGAGACATTATTATCACTCAATTAATAATTTACATAATTTAAGCCAACAAAAATATTTTGTCCTCAATACAATTATTTGCGTGTTTACTAGTGTCCACATAAGCACACAATGTTAACTGCTTTCACTCAGTTTTACTTATTTGCCATCAAACGCCTGAGCACTTGCTTAAACGCAATGTGCTGAAACACCATGACTGTGGTTTGAACACAAACAGCAAAGCCAAGCTAAAAATCAGGGTGTGTTTCTTCAAAGAAGTTCCTTTGAGGTTACATCTTTCTCACATCTTGTTTGGCTCCTTGTTACTAATTTTTGGGTAACTTGTTGAGGTTAATACAGAAGCTTTTTGGTGTCATTTGGCTGGTAACTGCAACCACACCTTGAGCATCAAAACATGGGGACCCACTTTTTATCCATTAAGACACATATTTAAATGAATAATTTTTGTTTAAAACAGATTTATTAAAGCAGACATCTATTTGATTATTCTGCCATAGTTACTCAAACACTTTCCTTCAACTGAAGCCAACTAGAGAAAGTGCTGTGGTTAATGTGACTTTATTTTCCTTTTGAAGGATAAAAGAGACTTAGACAGATTTAATGCACTATACTAAAGGCTATGTAAACTGAGATGAAAAAAGTAATAAAGCTTATCTTAAGAGTACTAAAAACACAGACTAATATATGATTCCACTTTTATACTGTAGCTGAAGAGATGAAGGCTCAAAGCATCCCAAAATGACAAACAGAAATTAATTTAAAGGAATAGTTCAACATCAAAATATGCTTATTCGTTTTCTAGCCGAGAGTTAGATCAGTACAGATCACATGTCTGCACGCTAAATGTGAAGCTATTAGAAACCAGTTAGCTTAGCTTAGCATAAAGACTGGGAACAAGTGGAAACAGCTAGCCTGGCTCTGTCCTCATTAAGGTAATAAAAATCTGCCTACCAGCACGTCTAAAGCACAAACACTTTCGTTTTTGTACAGATAGAACTAACAAGATAAAACGTGTTAATTAGTGAGCTTTAGAGATGCTAGTTGTTTTGTTACCTTCCGAGAGAGCCAGGCTAACTGTTTCCCCCTGGTTCCAGTCTTTTTGATAATCTAAGCTAACCGGCTGCTGGCGGTAGCTTCAAGCGTATTTCCCAAAATGTTATTCCTTTAATAAATAAAGTTCATAATGCACATGTACACTGTTGATGACTCAACCATCCAGATGAAAGACACATATTTCATGGCTTTCCTCGAATACAACTCAAAGTTTCCTCATGCTAACTTTCTAAGACTGTGGAACATTTTTCTCAGTGCTTCTGCTAAAGAAACACCAGATCCCAGATCCTGTGGACTTCCTCCATCTGCAGCTCAATTTTCCCGCAACCTTCTCTACATGCGAGTGCACCCACGCTGGGTTAAGGCACCGGGCACCCTCATTAGCACAGCATGGGGCTTCCCTTATTCTCTAATAGGGACACACCCTGCACCGACAGTGATTTAAAGCCAAGCGTTAACTGCAAGGGTTCATAAACCTTCCACCTTCATATATCACCTGTCACAATCCTGCATTCATCATTCTCCTTCCTCAAGCTTCCCCTCCCTCTCCATTCTTCCTTTATCCCTCTCTTATAAGTGACCTGATTCATTATTTTCCCATCTTCCCTAACTTTTGTTCCATACGCGATTTATGAGGCATACATTCAGGATTGCACAGACAGAGAGAAATTGGAGGATTGCTTGGTCTGATTCTAAACGTGAACACAAAAGTATACATCACCACATAAATAGAAGACCGTGCCTTACAAGAGTCCTCCATGATGACAAAGAAAGAAAGAAAACATTAAGGTAATGAATGAGAAACAGCTGTTAGTTCAAACAGAACAACAGTACGTCTCTGACTCACTGGCTTTTACCCCATAATCAGCAAAAAAAAAAAAAGGTTCAGGGGGAGAAAACAGACCTTCAGGTGATTCGACAAAGAGTGCGTTGATTCACCTGCCAGCTGCTGGTGGGGGGGTCTGGCTGTTCAGGAGGGGAGGCTGTGATTAGTAAAGGCTGAGAGGTGACCTCCCCTCCCCGGGTGAGTGGCCACACTCTGCAGGAGCCTAATGAAGGGGCCTGAATGCAGAGAAAGGCCTGCAGGGTCAAAGTCTGATGTCAGTGAGGAACTACAGAACCCTCTAATCTAGTGACACCCAACACAGGGCGCAGAGAACCGTACAAGTGTGAGTGTGTGTGTGTGTGTGTGTGTGTGTATGCGTGTGTAGAGGTGAATATTGATTCGTTTTTTTGAAAATTAACATTTTTAAAAATAATAACTAATCAACAACAGCGTGTCTTTTTTAGAAGCAGTTTATCCGTTACTGGGTAATCTGCAGAACACACTGTTGAAAGAATAGTTTGACTTTTTGGTAAATATGCTTTTTCACTTTCTTACAGAGAGTTAGACGACACCATTCTCATCTGTATGCTAAGTATAGATTATCACAAAGACTGGGAAATTATGTTTCCCAAAATGTTTCTTTATTTTTTTCAGTGTCTATTTCTTTGGGAGACAGTAGTTCCAGTGAAAGTAACTGTGACACTGTTTCTGGAGAGAAATGTTGCTTTTGATTGGGGGTTTTTTCAGTGCTATGAACACCACAGATTAATATGTGACCTCTGTTGTACTGAGGTGGAGGCATCTCAGAGACGAATATCTCAAAACCTGGACAAACCAGAATTGTCTGTTGGCAAAACAATCTCACTTCAAGGTCCAGCTTTTGATCATATCACATGATCTTCATCAGCTGATGGAGTTTGCTCAGTCAAGCTGATGGGTATAGCACTGGCGCTGCGTGAGTAAACATGTTTTTTCGTAATTAGGGTGAACCGACCCTTAATTTAAAGGACACTTTGGCTAAATCATAAGTCAACCATCACTCACTGGGATGTAAGCCATGGCATCTGCTCAGAAAAGAGTTAGCATAAAATAAGTGCACTCACATATCCAAAACATCCCTGAGAAGACTGTAGTCTGTAAAAGTCCTCCAAACACCAAATATATACAGGCAAAGATCTCATTTGAATGTTTTATCAGACCAGGAAGAGAAGACTGTATTGTGCCCACACCAAACAATGACTTTTCAGTGCTACAACCTCAAGGAAAAAGTGGTGGCATGTGGGAAACAGCACCAGAGGGTGAAATGAGGCGGATCAGGACATTTTCTAATCATTAACCATCTAGCTGCTCTCCAGTTCACATTACTTTGCCAAGAATTTATGGTAGTTTGAATTCCTCATCTCTCTCCCTCTCCCTCTCTCTCTCTCTCCCCTGGAGTTTAATCTCAGGGAGGTCGTTTTGGGTTTCCATTGAAATATTTTATCAGCTCCCAGGATGCTGTCTGACATGGGAGTAGACTAAATCTGTACCAAGATTACAGCGGAGTCCTCTGATGTTTTTAAGGAACGCCTCATCAGTCTCAGTTAACTCTTAAAAACCCAGACAAATGAAGATCCCTGTTAACCAGATTTCTTTGTGATTCGCCTTGAGGGGGGCCGGTGGGAAAGTCACATCTGAAGTGCTGAACCATAACATTTTCTCTGGGAGCAGCTGGGAGTGTCTGGTTATTAAAGGAAGAAGACGGAGATCAAATTGACATTCAGCAGTGTTGTGACCTTCTAACTCTGCCCTCTGGCTGCTGCATAATCTCCCCTCTTTACCAGATTACACAGCTCAGGTGACTCTACACGCAAGTACTGATATCTTCTGAATCCTGCAGACACAATGAACAGCAACATCTTCTTTGAGAGCTTTTTTTAAAAGCTGAATATAATATGTATAACAAAGAAATAATAGGTTGCATTCTGTTCCGTTGGCGTTGTTTTGCTTTTCTGGTTTGCTATTTTAGTGATTTATCTGAAAAATAAACTTAAAAATGACAGTGAAGGTAGGAAGAACAGAGTAAACAGAAACCAATTCAGCATTCCAGCGCATCGGAGAGTTTAACCTCATGTTTTTTTAGTTGTACTGATCTGTTATGTGTTACTGATTGCTAACACTTAAAACTTGACATCAGCTTACTGATGCAGATCTTTAAAAAGCCAAACTCTGAATGACCTCACATTACTTTGTTTGGGCTGCAAGTCCAAGGGATGTCAGTGTCCAGATGAGCAGCTTATTCTTAGAGAAAGGCCTCTGACACTTTCATTCTCTCTGAGGGGGATCCTCTTTCCACTAAAACCCTAAAGAGAGGCTATAAATAATCTTCTGAAGTCATCCCTGATGCGTAATTAATTTTCAGCAGTAGTTCCCCAGTGATGAAGCGCTGCAGTGTTATGACAAGCCGCTCCATCAAGCCCATCACCTGTTGGACTCATGCTACGCTTGTTTTCCCAGCAGTAACCCGAGACCAGGCTGTGATTCCCAGCACACAATGGCACCAATGAGACAGCAGGTAAAAAATAGCGTTTGTGTTTACAAAATTCCCTTACATTTAGGACGAGAAAACTATTTTTATGTATTTTTTAATGGCATTTAGGATCTAATGTGTGATCTTAGATTTTCAAGTATCTGTGAATTTGAACCCATGGCAAAATTTAAGCGCAGATGGAACTCTTTCCTCAAAAACCTGATCTTTCCATGTGGCAACACACTACAAAAAAGCTAATAAGCTATGTCAAAGATCAGTGATGAAAGTTTATATTTTATCTCATCACATTAATCACTCCAATCATTGCTTTTACAAGCAACAAGAAGCACTTAGCCAAAACACAAGATTTCTTATCACATTCAAACTAAATTGCACCTGTAACCTTAAGCAACGCACTTCCTGAGTACACTCCACCCTTTCAGATTATTCCACAAATGGAAAGTGCCCTCCACCCTCCAACATTCCCCTTCCCTAAACACACATGCACACACACACTTCTGCTTCTGCATACATGTTTCCATGGCACCGAGGGCGATGAGAGGGGAAAAAAAACTCGTAGCCCGGCACACACAGTATGGAAACTCTGAGCCACAGAGACAACAGGGCAAAGCATTGTTTTTACAGGTATAGACCAGCGAACACTTTGTAACAGGAAATGAGGTCATTTGGATAAAGCAATCAATGTACAAGACTGCTACTGAAAACTGAACTACTATAAATGTCAGCACAGCCTGATCCATGCTGGGAATGACTATCACTGCCAGTTTTGTGCAAGCAAAAGAGAAACACAAAGTACAAGTACTGCAGGAATATGGTATTAATTAAGGTTGAGGAGCAACTTGCCTGCCGTGATGGGGGTTAGACATTTGCCACAATTAGGGACTTTTACATGATTCACTTAATTGTCCATCAGGGAATAGGGCACATGGACAGGAAGTGATTCTACATCCTTTCCCAGATTTGCAAAAACGCATATCCCTCTTATTCCCACCACTTCTACAACACAAAGTCTGACCCCCACAAACACGCTATTGATCACGTGAGCCCGAGGCGACAGCGGCGTCAGGATCAAGAGCCGAAAAGAGCTATAACAGCATTGTTGGAAAATGTAAACGCATTTAGACAAAGACACATCTGTTGAAACACAGTTTAAACACTTTGATTTCCTTTTTTCTTTCTTTTTCGTTCTCAGACTTTGGTACCGTTTTGAAAGATGCAAAAATTAGACTAAGTCTACACTCACACTAGAAGCTCTGTGAGGCTGTACTCTGGTCCCCCAGTGTTTTGAGCTAAATGCTAACATCAGCATGCAGCAGCAGCCTCTTAGTTTAGTGTGTTACCCTGCTAAAATTTGCTAAGTAGAAATTAAAGCCCCTATAATTGATATTTTTAGAACTAAAAAATCAATTGACAATGTGAAAACTATGTGACAATGTGAAAGGGGTCACTCATAGTGATGAACCTGCAGAGAATTATCAGCTGAATCTGCAGCTCCCGTCAGCTTTAGTTTAGCTCTCTGGCCCACAACTTTACCGTTTACACTACACTACCTGCTCAGCACAAAACAGTAGACAGACACAGTTAGCAATTAGTTGGTGAGCACAGTGGAGGATTTAGCAGCTAAAGAGGCAGATATTTCCCTTGTTAAATTGGTAGAGACCAAACACAGATATAAACGGAGGGTGAATATTGGATTTACATTCATCAGGTGGACCGAAACATGACTCCATATGAATGATGTTGCTCTGTAACTGTTGGATGTGTAAATAAGCAACTGTTTGCTAACAAGTTTGCCATATCAACCTAAAAGATGATGTGTCAGTGTTGAGTTTACTTGTTTATTACAATTCATCCTGAGGGGAACAGAAATGTCTGTACCAAATTTCATGGCAGTCCATCCATTTGTCAGGATGTGGGGCCGGCGAGCGACAGGTGAAGGACCCAAACGCAGACATACTCAGAGGTAATGGTAAGACAACAAGGTTTATTGATCCTTACTTAAATTTGCAGGCAGGTAGGTAGATACGCAAGTGAACACAGGTAAGTCCAGAAACATGAAAAACTCACAGTGCACAGAAGACATGAAACATAGAAAAGCACTGAACACCTAAGATATGACAGAAATCAACGACACAACAACGCACTCCAAGACCGGTATAAATAGAGACAGACTAAGAGGGAAACTGAACCAGGTGAGTAACGAGACACAGGTGAACATAATCAAGGGAGAGGCAAGAGGACAAGAACCCACAGGACACATAGAACAAAGCCTTCAAAATAAAACCGGAACATAAACTAATACCAGAACAACAAACATACTCAAAAGCCAAGACGAGAAGACATGAACACATAAAGAACATAAACCAAAACTTTCAAAACAAGACCAGAGACTCAGACACTCACAAAGACAGAACCCGAAACTAGACACATATCCAGGATCCTGACACCATTAGCTGTTGAGATTTTTTTTTTTGGAGAAGTGAAAAGTCTTGGCATTTCAACTAAAAGCTTTTGAGACATTCCAGTCTGGACCAAAACACTGGACCAACCGATCAACATTGCCATCCCTAGAGCCAGTGGTTTGGGCAGTGAGAGGATGAACTGCATTGTCATGTAATATTGCAACAGCATTATTTTAATGACATAATATTGCCACACCAGAAGGCTATCATCATTCATCCATCAGCCCCTGAAACTCGCCTCCTTTTGTCCCGTTAACGTCATCTGCTGTAACTATTCCGTTGCCAGTTGAGACCTTCAAACAAGAGACGTATTCAGGAAGAAAACCTCAAACAAGTAAAGACAGGCAACAACCAAAATTACTCACCACTTTGACCTAATTAACAACAGCCAGTTTGTAAAGAATGTCTGTTTGTTTACATGAATCAAAAATATCCTCAAAGCTTCAAGGGTCAGGCCAGAGATGCAGATTCCTCTTTCTCCAAATACCTTTTATATGAAGTCAACTCTTTTCTCTCCACGGGTAAGATAGAAAACATTCATGAGGTTACCCACTGGTTGTTGTTAAGTGACTATGTAAGCATATAGATATTCAAACTTCCACCTCGAGGAAACCTGGGCACACAGTCAGTTGCTTAGCTAATGGGATGGTTTTTATTACAGGACTAAAAGGAAGCGAGAACATGTAGCATAAAAAAAACAAAAAAGGGAACATGCACATGAACAGAAACTACACGCTGTTTTTTTTCAGCATCTTCCGTTGTAACTTCCATAGGAACTTGGATTTTGCGATGACGGACATGTCCTTGGGGACCAGAAGGCAGAGCAAGACACACCATATTTCACACAGCTGTGGACACACAGATGTTTTTCTGGTTCTGCTGGGAGTCACTTGGCTGTGCTGCCATGCGTTTCCTTTTTTGCTTGTTCTGGAAGTGCCATCTTCTACCCAGAGTTTGATGACATAATAGAAATCTTCTGGTTTTTGGCCTCAGTGTGTTCTTGCTGCAAACCTGGGCTGCATGCAATCCTACAGAGTCAACTGTCACAAACTAATCACATGCAACCTTGTTACACATACACAAAACAAGATTCTAGCGGTGTTAATGAGGGTTTATCACCTTTTGTCCTCTAGTAATACCTTGGTTTGATCAGTTTTCAGTGGAACTTGGTTTTGTGTTTTATTTTTTGTTTGGTTTGGTTATTTGAGTGAACCAGCCCTTTAAGGCAATGGTTCCCAACCTGGGAAGACAAATCTGGAAAATGTTAAATGATTAAGAGGATAAAAAAAGAAGAAAAAACATTTCTGTTTCTGTTTCTACAATATTCTTGGTTTTTACTTGTGAAATACTGGATTATTTCACGTCTTCAGGCCTGAAACTCCCTCAAATGAATCACTAACGCCATTACCTGTGACGAGGTGTCACAAGTAGACGTTGCCTCAGTTTGTGGGGTCAAAAGTCAAAAAGGCTGGGAACCACTGCTTTAAGACATCCTTACAGTAGGCCTAAACAAACATACATAGGCACCAAATATGTAGACAAGTTTAGGGAGATATATTGTAATTTTACTGATGGGCCCAGACAGGAAGTTTGAGAAGCTACAGTTCTGTTTTGACCTTTACTGCCCTCACTGGTTCCTTCTTCCTGCTTTCAGAATGATATTTGGATCCTCTCTACTGAGCATACAGAATGAACTTTTGTGTCGGAGGGTCTGGATTTCCCTCCTCAGTTCAGCCAGCATGTGAAGAGCAGGGCAGACTAGTGAAAATACCACGAGCCAGTTTTATGAATAGTGCCATTTAAAAGGGATTGGTTTCGGTGAAGGCCTAATGATGCCATAGCGCTGGCGTCACAGAGAGAGAGAGGGAAAGAGGGAGCATTCTTTCCAGGCGCTGGAGCAGCACTTTCAGACTGGTAGACTGGAGTGAGGTGGTGTGGCAACTTTCCATTTCACATATGTCACTCCTAATTCCAAGTTGCTCTCCATGGCTCTGTCCAGTCACAACAGTAAAATTAAAGCCCAGATAAAGCTGGTGATTTTGCACATCTGTCAACACGCTCTGAGAGGACTGTGGGAGCCATTCTCTCCTCTGATTATTATGTTTTTGCAATGTCCTCTTAAAATCTTTCCACAGGCTCATGATGGGCTCCATCGTCAGTCCTGAAACTGTCAGGCCCAGTTCTTCCGGCCTTTGGAGAGTTAAAACAATAGAAAGCCAGAGGCCGGAAAGGTTAAACAGATGATGCATAGTTCTCAGAGCTGTGGACTGCTGCCACAATTGTTCCAGGGGTTCCAGAGGTAATTTGTTTCTGCGTGTTTGTGGTTTTTGTTTGTGTGTGTGAGCCAACTCTCAGACTGTTGGCTAACTGCATAATGGCACACAAACAAACACAAACACGCGGTGGCTGGCACAAAAGAGTAGGGGAATTTTAATCAGGTAACTTCAAGGGAAGAGACACCCTTAAAGGGGTACACCAGCAATTTAGTATCGCCCTTCCACATGGTTGGGAAACTTGCAAGAGACACATTAAAAACAGAATGGTCATGTCGAAGCAGCAGAGGCTGAGATGTCGTGATCTCCTTTTGTGAGAGTCAAGCACCAACTCCACTTCCCACAATGCAACTCAACAGCCTCTTTCTTTAGACTCTCCCCTACCTGATAAATGCTCACGCCTTGAAAACTCCACACTCCCAGTTTGTAATGGAGGTTTCTGTTATAAATTTGACAAAGCTCTTACAGTTCCCTTTAATACAACATTATCAACAGCAACCTGAAAGGAATTCTCACAATCACTGTTATTTGTACCAGGGTTATCAGTATTTAGTTTGCAAAGCTAGTTGAAGGGAAGTAAATGTCAGAGCAGTGAGTCTGCATCCTGCATCCCAGAGCAGAGACCTCAGAGCTGTGAGGGTTACCCTGGCAAAAGGCCCCGAATAAGAAGCCACTTCAGACTCAGGCCAATGGGGAATAGAGGGGGAGACATTGTGTCACTTTACCCAGCAACTTTACGACTTCCTGCTATTGAAGAGAAAGAGAAAAGAGAGCAAATATTTTGGTTTCCACAAACAGTAGTTGAACCCAGTGAAAAGCAAGAGGCCTCTCATAAGCTATAAGATAACGAAAAATTCTGAAAAACATGTTGCTTGCTGCCCCTGATCATTCTGAGGCATCCAAGCCAGGTCAGTAAGAGTGGAAAACTGGACTGTGAAAGAGGCTGTCATAATTTAACCAAGTTTGCATCACATAGAAAGCACTCTTAAGATGATGTCTCCAGTGGTGTGGATAAGATGCATAGTCTCAGATTTCAGAGTAAGAAATGCAGTGAATGAACCCCTACAGTATATGTGACACACGCTCTGCATGTAGAGGTTGAGTTTAGCATGAATGCACTGAGTTTATGCTGCCATCTAATGGTCAGTGATTGTACTGCACCCAGCAGACAGTCATTGTCATGACCTCCAGTGTCTGAATGAGGACAAAGGACTTCACGTTTTCTCTTTTTTGTGTCTCCCTTTAGAGTGACTACACATAATGTACAGATTTCACACATTGTTAGGTCAATCACATCAGTTTGCAGTGAATGATGGTGATGACAAAACAAACAGATACACAGAAAGTAAAATAATTATTGAATCGTTATTTTTTAAAATTAGAAACAATGAAATATCTGGAAGATAATTGTATTGGAACTAATTTCTCCTGGGAAAATATATTAGATTCAAAGCTTCCCCTGTTATAGTATTGAGGAGAATAAAATCACAAAACTGGATCATCATCATGGCAGTTACTCTTAGCATTTTTAATCCTGTGATCATGTGAAATAAAGACTTACTACCTACTGAAATCAACACAACACACACAAAACTTTATCCTTTTTAAAATGAGTGTTTTATTGTTTTTATTTTTGTATAAAAACCTTTTTGTCCACTTTAGGCAACAGTTAGCATGAGAGTAGTTCTCACCGCTTTTAGATGAAGTCTAAACTTATCAGTCTTTTCAACAATCACACACCGCTTTCATACAGAGAAACACACAATCACATAGTGTAGTGGAGTTGATTTGATGCAGCGGTCCCAAACCTAAACTCTATTGGTAGAAAGCCAAAGACAAAAGCTCAACAATAGGCAGCTTGTAATCATCATCACTTCAAAGATGGTGCTATGTCAAGGCAAGTCACGCCAACACAAAGGACCACAATAAATCTACAGCCTCACAATAACTACAGGAGACTGCTTTGTTAAAATCTGATGGATGAAAGCGTCATTTAATTAGGTTTGAAACCACTGCTTTGGTGCAACTCTTAAGCAGATTTATATTAAGACAATTTAAAAAAGGCAAAGAAATACATCAGACATCTCATACACAGCAGCACATCCTGTGTTACCAAAAGCAACAGCTGTAATTTCAGGCAACAAAACAAAGGACTGATTTTGTGTAAGAAGAGTCGGCACACTTACGCAGATCCGTATTAATCAGACTTAAAAAAGACATTTAAAGACCAGAAATGTTATACGATTGCATTTACATACTCAATGACAAAACACCTCATCCCAGAATCGGCACATTTATGATTTGCAGTGCATTAGCTATTGCGCTCCTACAAGAGGCTCACTCAACACTTCTACATCGTACATCATCAGTAAGATGTAAAAGAGACACATCTCGAAATCATATTTCTCATGATGGTTGGGAGAAAAATCAGTGAATTGTAAATCTGTAACATCAGCACCTTTCAGGAATAAAATATGTATCCTCACTAATATACTCCCCCACCCTCCCCCTTTTTCATAATACAGTACACACACATGTACATGCACACACACACACAACTTTCGTTCTCACATAGACACACAAATGTAAAGTAGGCACACACACACACATACTGTACAGATTGAACATAAAATATACAAATTCAGGTTGTTGTTAATCTGTTTCATAAATTAGTAACATCACATCATTTTGTATAACTACTTTCAACTCATTTTCTTTGACTCATTAAATGCTATTTTCTTCACACGAAATTTGACTTGATTCAGAATCACCTCTTTCTTAAAGTATAACTCATTAAAAGAGGGGATGACTGGGAAGATCTATTCTGGCATTTCATCATAACATGACGTGACTGACTACATGGTATTACAGTGTAGCAGTATGAGAGAAATAACATTTCCTTTCACTCAAAAAAACAAAAAGAAAAAGAAAACAAAGACTGTGAGGACTTCAAACCAACAGTATCTAATCCACAAAAGACACAGTACTCAAAGAAATAATAAGTAAGTAATATCATAAGGATTGTAACTACAGGTAAACTAGGTTTTTGTTGACAAATAGACTGCATTTGCATGAGTAGCCCAAGGTGAGCAAGAGCAACAACTAAGGCCAGTGCTAGTCTGCTGCTCAGTGTTGGTTTACCTTCATAACAGCAGAGCCACAACACCCGCTGCCCTCAGTTCACAATGTGCATACATACAGATCAAAGAAGCAGCAACCTCGGCTCTGTCTTGCACTTTGCAAATGCATATAAAGTACACAAAAACAAGTATTTCCAGGATTATTAGGTCTATTTTCAGCGGAGGATACTATCAGAGGCCTTCATTTGGCTTTACTACAGCACACGTGTGCTGCAATGGAAAGTGTGCCAGTAAGTATCTAAACACACCAGATTCTTGCGCACTGCAAAACAATTTGTGTTTAGTGTTGATAGCTTTATATATCACCAAACAAAAGGCTTATGTCAGCATTCACACATTGTGTTTTTTCGGTTTGCTGCGTTGGAAATTAACAAAGCGCTACTTGCTGTACTCTCATCGACAAATGACTCCTACACACAAGTGTTTTTATGTTTTTCCATTAAGGCCGCATTCATCACCCCCAACAGAATTACGTACAATGTTGCCTTGTAACTGCATCCATATTACTTCTGGGGAGTGATCTGTATGTGCTTTCAGCATCCCCCACTCTTCCTCATGTATTCTAATACTCAAGCTCATTCTCCACATAATTCAATTACAGTCACTACAAGAGATTGCAACCTGTAATCATTCTTGATGATAGCAGAGATAAATGTGAAATATGTAAAAAAAAAAATCATCTTAGATGAAGATATTGTGCAAAATATCTGCAGAGAAGCCAGAACTACACTTCAGGGGGCGGTGGATCTACTTCTCCCTCCAAGCAGGACGCCCGTTGGCACTGCTCTTCAGGGAGGCTCTGCTGAGGACCCAAGGGCCTCTCCTTCACTACTTCCACACGCTCCTCTGAGCACAGAATCACATTGGTCAAAGACTTGCCCAAACGCTGCCTGCGGGTGATCTCTTCAGGCTTATCATCCTTCGACTCCTTTCCTCCTTCTTGTTTCCTCTCCACACCCTCGCCTCCTCCTGAATCTTGTTCTCTCACCAAACGCTCCTCCTGTTCAGCCTCCTCCGCTCTGGGCAGGGTCTCAAAGGCTCCGGGCTCTATGGGACTGAGCTGATAGTAGAGCAGAGAAGTGGAGTCTTTGAGGAGGTCAGAGGGGCTCTCCTCCTGGTTGTCAGTGATGCACAGCACCGTGGCCCCCGTGGGGAACGGCCCCTGCAGGAGGACCTGCTCCACACCTGGCACCTCCGCTTGCTCGGGTAGCTCCCCTCCCAAGGCACCGGGCATGAGGCAGAGAGGCTGCTCTGTGAGAGCTCCGGCACCCAGCTCCTGCTGCACTGCTTCCCCTTCTGCCTCCTCCCTCTCCCTCCTCTCCTGCTCCTCCGCGCTCTGCAGGTGCAACACAGCTGTCTCGTTCTCTCGCTCCAGAATGTCCTGCTCTGCCAGGAGATCCTGGACCTCCACCACCGTCTGCACTTCGCTCTCCTCCAGCTCCAGGCCAGCGACCGACGATATGTCCGGAGAAGTGGGGCAAGTGGAGGAAGGGGAGGACAGCTGGTCAGATTCAGCATACTGGTCCCCAGTCCCTTGTATCAGCATCCTCCTCTTCTCCAGGTCCAGCTTCATGATGGTGTGCAGGTAGTGAGTTCTGACACGTAGAGGGTTGAACTCGATGCGGCCCGCTCCGTTGCCACAGCCGTCCCTAGAGCAGCCACATGGGAAAGACATGCGGTCCACCTGGGGGATGAAAGCAGAGGTCATTTCTGTTTCAGTTTTATTTTATTGCAACAGGAAAAGGGTAGAGTAAGCACATTTGGAAGTATTATATAAACTATTTAAGCATTTATTGTTGTACAAAAGGACAAAGACAGATGACACAGTACGTGCCGAGATAAGTAGATCAAAGACAAAATAATGGCAACCAAGAGAATATGTGGTTACTGTGTAATAAGTCAAGTAGAGCTAGAGCTGTTCTTCCTGCTAACGAGTGAAAATTTAACCACAAAAGAGAAAGATATTTCTTAAAGGTAATCACTCCAATTTCTAACCTCTATACTAGGACAATACTAGGGCTGCAACTAATGATTGTTTTCATTATTGATTCATCTTCTGATTATTTTTTTTCTCTTAATCAATAAATCACTTGGTCTATAAAACATCAGAAAATAGTTTTAAAAAAAATGTCCATCACAATTTTCTAGATGGTGACATCATCACGTCTTGTTTTGTCTGACCAACAGTTCAAAACCCCAAAATATTAATATTTACATGTTATGTTACATGTTATTAACATGTAAGACCAGGAAAAGCAGCAAATCCTCACATTTTTGAGAAGCTGGAACATTTGAACTATTAAATGTTTGGTATTTTTTTCTTGAAAAATGACTATTAAAACTATTAATCCATTATAAAGAATTTTACCAATTCATTTTCTGTTAAAGGACTAATCGACTGATCGTCGTAGCTCGAAACAATACATGCACAGAGAGATACAGCCTTTAATGTTACACACTTTTTCTTTTAAAACAACTATACATGTTTTAATACTTTTGTTTATTACAACTTTAACTTCTATTTGAACAAGAGAACCATGCAACAACATGAACGTGAACATATGCACAAAGAGGTAAAAGCACCTTAATACTCTAAATGTATCAATATGCACGGAAAAATTTGGGTATCATCTTTAATTTCAGTAAAGTAAAATGAGAGAAGTGACGTGTACAAATAGACGATGGTGATTGAGTCACTGCATCCAATTTATAAATCCTGCTGATTTCACTGCATCGATCAATTAAAGACAAATTGGATTTCAGTCTCAATGAATCTGGCTAATTCCTAACAAGAAAAAGAACTGAATGATCACTGATTTATTCTAACAAACTAAAACCGTAAAATCGGTCATAACTACTGTACACATGCACAGAGGGTCCTTTAGGTTGTTTTCTTCCAAAATGTTCTTGGTGCCCATACAGACACTGGATTTCAACAAATGGATGACAGAGACCATTTTCATGTGCCAGCAAGCAGAATAAAACAGCAGAAGTGCTGCAGGGAACAAAATTCATCCATGCAGTCATATTTTCAAACAACAAGGATAGTCTCACTGGAATTACTGAACATGTTTATTTCATAAATACACAATGCTGGCTCAGATACTGAACTGAGCTGTGGTTGACAGTAAAATCAAATCATTCCACAGTCCACCAAATATTTGCTTAACATGAAATGAATAGGCCTTTTTCACAGCAGACATTTTGACTTGTCATAGTAGGAATACACACAATATACTGTATATACACACAATGAAACTGAGGCAGCTAAGTGGAATTCGGACATCATTCACTTTATTATTTACACCTGTGCTTTTCCTACTGTAATGTCAATGTCAAAAGGCCTGTGGGAATATAAATTGCACATGCAACTTGTGCACAGTGGCTCTCTTCTTTCTGCTCATGCACACAGACAAGCCAACAACCCTTACCTGGCACTTAATACCAGCCTGGCTGCAGCCGCAGTGGCGGGGGTCGCAGTACAAGCGGCAGTCGCAGCCGCATTCCTCCCGCGAGAGGCGGATGGCTCTGAGCTCAGCTTTCTCCCGCGCATCTATGCGGGCGATGCCGGAGGCTCGCAGGAGGGCTCGGCGGCGCTTTGTGGGCAGCGGCTGGAGGAAGAAACAGTCGTCCACCTCCACCCCGTCCACATCGAGGTCCTCATCCGACACGTCCTCCAGAGTCAGCAGGTCTGCCTGAGCGCACTCCACCGTGCCGTTCCTTGTCAGCTGTGGACGACAGTTAGTGTAGAACTGTGAGCTGTAGGCAATAAGACACCGATTCCCCATTTAAAGCGCGTTTAGTGCATAATAATTATCCTAAAGACTGAATGTTGTAAAAAGCACTCAGTACAAAGTACCAATACAACAATGTAAAAATACTCAAAATCCCACTTCAGTAAATATAAAGAAGTATTATCATCAAAAAGTACTTGTTTTGCAGAAAATTGGAAAATGAGATAAAGTGAGATAATTGATAGGGTAGGAAGAAGAAATAACAGCTCTGCTCTACAAATCTGTATTCATTTTCTTGACTTTTTTTCTGACGAATATTGGAGAGTTTTACCTCTTTGGGCATCAAACAATTATTTAAATGAAGCCATTTGAGAAGTTTATTGGGGAAATCTATCTCTCTTTGTTGGACCTGCTAACAACTCATGGATACATGGAAATGTGTCAAAATGGGCCCAAATTACACACAAATATACACACATTTTTTTGGAAAGGGTCACAGGACAAAAAGGCTTGGATTATGTAAAATCTTAATCTGAAAAGTAACCAGTAACTTCAGAGGTCAGATAAATGTAGTGGAGTAAAAAGCACAATATTTCCCCTTTGAAATGTAGTGAAGTATGTATAAAGTAGCATAAAATAAAAAAAGTACAAGTACCTCAAAATTTAACTTAAGTACAATACCTGAGTAAATGTTGGAACCTTGGAACACAAGGGGATTTACTTCAACTCATCCCTTTAATCCACTGATCAGGCCCACACTCTTAGATAAAAAGCGAACCCTAAGCAAACCCTACCTTCATCTTGCGGGCATTGAGCTTCTCTTGGCGCAGGTGCTGGCGTAGAGTGTGCCGGTGGCTCGTCTCCTGTTCGCGGGCGAACTCGCCCAGCGTGTAGTGTCTGATGGAGGAGTGGTGACGTGCCATGCCCAGGGAGCTGCCCCCTTGGCTGGGCACGCTGGTGAATCCCTGCCGCCGGGGGAAGTAGTACACCGTCACCACATCAAAACGTACCCGTTTCCCCCCAGGTGACGGCTTGTGCTGTCGGAGGATGGAGGTGGCTGAAGTGGAACAAAGGGGCGAGATTTGGGATGCGATGTTATAAACGAGTAATTACACAAGTTTGCTAATCAACTGTTTGAGTGGGTTTTAAGGTGTATTGCCTTTAACGTGTGTCTCCTGTTGTTCCTTACGGGTAAATGCAGTGCTGGAAGGGGGGTTGAGGCTGTCACAGCTGTCAGCGCTGTCACTGCTGGAGATGTCATCGTCAGAGTCCTTGGGTGTAGAGAATGGAGAGCTGTTGTCCACCTCTTCATATCTTCGTTTAAGGCTGAGGGACGAACCTGCCTCCATGGAAACTCGGTGTCTGGGGGGCACAGAGGAGCACACGTCGAGCCACGGACAACACACCCGAGTGGGTACCATTGAATGTGAACCAGAAGATGGACATTTTGCAAAACCCTTTCATTAACGAAGGGTGGATAATGCGTGTGGCATCATTTGTTTACTAACTGGACACCTTAAAGACAAAATGATCTTGTTGTCACTCAGACGCTGAACTGGATCATTTGTAGGCTATCAAACAGTTCCTGTGTCAGGTCAGTTCTCAACACCGACACAGAAACAAAAAAGGTGACATCAGCTGTTTGCTCCTGTCTCCTTTCATTTGTATTCCTGCTCCATCGCTCCCCCCACCCCACCCCCACCCCCACCCCCACCCCACCACCTCACATGAAATCCTACTTTGAAATCATCATCGTCTAGAAACGTCACCATGGCAACTAGGCAAGCACGGTTTAACGTGGACAGCCTTAAAGCAAATGATCTATGTCTAAGAGGGGATCGATATGAGTGAATGTGAAAGCTGAAGCTGATCTATCACATCAGCAGGAGAGGTCAAACAAGGTGAATGAAAGCAGCTGATAATGTCTACATCTTATGTTATATTATGTCATATACGTGTGTGTGTGTGTGTGTGTGTGTGTGTGTGTGGTCAGACTGCATCTCACAAAGTTTAAGACACAATCCTAAATGAATATTCACGATGATATTACATTACAAAACTGTACCTTAAGCATATTATATTAGTATTCCTTATGAATAAGGTGCTCCCAAAGATAATGAATAGTTTACTATGCAACTCTACATCTGTAAGAGGCAAATGTTTAACTGGGCCTGGGTTAACATGTCACATGCTACTGACAGCAACATGCTGTATCTTCCTTCCTAAATAGGACAGCTCCAAAAGAGCCATTATGAAAGTTCTCAAAGGGAAAATCCAGCCTGAAATAGGACCAATATGAAATATTTCTGTAATATTGTACAGCGTATAGTTTGCCCTTAAGCTAAATAGAGAGATGATGTAGTGATGATGTCATATAGAGACAAATCCCGGAGCTGCTCTGTGGATAGTGAATAATGAAAGTGCTGCAGCCATGGTGATTTTACTGACATGATATGCACTTTCTGTTAAAAAGTCCTAAAATTGGATGCAGTAACTCAAACATAAATCATGAGCCCAGAGTGTGAAACTAATCACTTAATGTCTTGATGCTTAGGGGGATGCTGTAGTTGACTGTACAGCACACAAATTCAGTTTTAATGTGGATTTTCCCTTTTAAGTTCACCTTTGGAATGAGCTTTTAACGCAATTTTAACATTCCCGAAGAGGCTGTGGCGAACAAGTGCAGGTCTTACATGCTCAGTAAAGATGCTGGAGTGGTTATAGCATGAATGTGAGCTGAATTTTCCACCTGGGGACTCCAACATAAATAGGGCAAATAGAGCAGAGGCTGAATTTTGATAGTCGGCTCATTTCCCTTGTGAAAACCAGACTCACCCTCCTGCTCCTTTAAGGACTTAGTTGTACAGTGGCAGGCTACAGTATGCTTACAGAGCATTGTGACTTCATGGTATTTACCTTCAGGGACATGCAGTATTGGTGATGTATTTGTTTAACTGTGTGCAGACTGTGTGTTTGCGGGGGGGGTATGATCAGTCTGACTGGCTAAGACTCGACCACCCTGTCTCTCCAGTATATCAGCTCTCCCCATTTTTTACACACACACACACACACACACACACACACACAATGGCAAACCGCCCGGTTAATGAAATACTAAACCTTCTTACCTGGAGCAGAAACAGGGACCCTTATTCCAACCAACTCGTAGGTCGTTTCCCTTTCCCAGTGTGAGCTGCACATCAATCTTTTAACGCCCTAAGAGACGCTTTTTGTGTGCCAAAACCGGTATCCCCGAACCGAGTATCCAGACTGCAACTGTGGAGCAATGGTAACCCAAAGTGATCTGGCTGAACGCCTGCGTGCCTGTCAATTTGCGGAATCACTGATATCTGACTATATATATATATATATATATATATGTATATATATATATATATATATATGAGGCTACTTAGGCTCCATGCTCATTGTTCTGCACAGTGAAAGATCACGAAGAAAGCCGGAGCTGTCTATCAGACCTGCGGGTTTTGTTTAAACGTTGCATGCCTATCTATTTAAAGGGCAGACTGCAGGAAGAGGGACGTCATATGATGAGCTGCGATTTATTCCCCAACATTTTCGGTGCAACGTGAATAATGTGAACAACCCGAATGTCTTATCTCCCTGAGGTAAGCCTTGAAATGCCTGCGATGGAGAAATCCGCTGACATCTGTGTTGGTTTATCCTTTTCCTCACCGGGGCGGGTTCAGTCGGCGGAGCTTACTTCGCTGTCTTCTCGCATTAACGCGGATTGGCTCTTTTTCCGCGATTGGTGTCAAAATGTTGCAAATGTCCTAACGAGAAGACGCCTTTTCTCCCGGTTTCGCCCCGGCCCCGTTTCTTACAATGTAACAATGGAGGAAGAAATTCTTCCCTGTAGCCGTATATATACACTTATTGTGACATCACAGGCATGTCCTGCGCCGGAGCATGCTGGGAAATGAAGTTTTATGGGTTGTTGTTTTTTTTTTCCTTCTTTGTTCATATTGTGCAGAAACATACATGCAAAATTTGACAGTATCGTGACACGGATGATATTTAACATAAACTTAGCACCTTGACTCAATGTGATTTACAGCATATGACATTATCATTATTGTGCCCTTGTCAAAGCTAGTTTCCATGGCAACAAAATGACTGTGCATGTCTGTAGTAAGCCTCCACATCTGTCCAGCAAAAGGGGGAAAGTTATGCGTTTAATAATATGAATAAAATCGTTTGGTGCTTAAGAACATTTAGGATACTGTTAAAAGGTAAGACATTTCTTTTATTTTCACAAAGATTATAAAGGAGACAGACAACAGATGGCAGCCAGTACATGGGTAATTATTTTAATAATGCTGATGAGATGTGGCAAAGATGGATATCTAAAATGTCAAGCTATCAATTTCATGTAAGCAGTGAAATGGACTGAACATGAACTAATCGTATCTTTTCACATGCAGCTCTGGTGTGCCCAACAGCCCCGTCACATGTATTAGTATTTGGAAGTGGTAACAATGAAGAGAGTATGTTAAAAAGATTTTTGTTTTTAAAAACTGCCAAAGTAACACACGATTCCAATGAAAGCATTTCAAAATAAAGATCTATTTACAAATGATGTTGGAAAATGGCCAAAAATTAAACATAATTAAATGCTAAATAAGCAGATAGGGAAAGGCAGTACGTGGACCAGAGGCAGTTTGCTGGTGTTGCCACTGCGATCACTAACACAGACCGTGTTTCATCATCATTCAAGACTCTTAAGTAACAACCTCGAGTGCCAGTACGCGCTCTACACTAACTATAACGACCAAACAGTGTTAGGGAGTCTGGGAAAAGTTAAAAGTAACACCAGTGAAAGACACAGTTAGCTTTCGAAGGATGACAGATGTTATAGAGAATAGCTGGGTTCCAACAGTTTCCCCTTAATGTCCTGATCACTGATTTAGATGCCTCTTGTGGTTCTTTGATGTGACTGTGTGATTGTGTTAGCTGTACCATGCGTCTTGCAGACTTGCTTAAGTGGATTCCGGTAAGGCAACCTAGCATGAAGATGAGAAATCATGCTGCATTGCAGACTGAAAGTCGAGTACAGTCAGAGTAAATGTCTCTTTTTTTTGTCGCTTTGATTTTCTTCCTCCTTTTTTGGTTGTTGGTTTTTAAAGAGACAACAAAGTGTTTCTGAAGCACAGCGCCATAGCACACCAGATGCTCAGCTAACAAATTAACCGTGATAGCAGCTGTAGTGCCACTAACCTCTTGCATGAGACACAAGCGACAGAGCAAAATGCAACCACTTAAGGGAGACAATGGCAGGGCGAGAAGGAGACTGTTACCTCACTGTGGTAACAGTCACTCCCTCAAGAGTAAGACAGTAAGGTATAGTGAGGAGAGGGCCAGGTGCTTCAGTCACATATTCCTCCTAGCAGCCTCAAGAGGTTTCTTGGGGCATCTCCGCATATTCCAGGAACAGCGAGGAGTAAGAAGCTCTAAAGGGGCTGACTGGATCGGGTCTAACGAAGAGAGCAACGCTATTCTCCTGCCCAGTATTCACTTCAAGATGATGTGGTAACCGTCATTTGTGTCATCTGGAAAGAAAAAGGAAAACATAGCAGGGGGAGGGTGTTATAAATAAACTGGCAATGATAAAGTTCATCAAGGCTCTATGCTGAATATAGAAACAGACAAATCGTAATCATTTATTCGTGCCACACTTAAATACCTTTCATTGTGTCCAAAACAAAACATACTTCATCCTGGAAGTTCTGAATCATCTGTTAAAGAGAGAGTACACGTTTAATGCAGGAGGGAAACAAGCTAAAGCTGTTTACTAGCATGTGCAATGGCAACTAGTCAGTCATCATCTGTGACTGTAACTTGAAAGTGTAGCTTTGGTAAAGGCAGAGAGCAGGGGGATTATAGAAAAAAAAATTTTTAAAAACATGATCTTACCTCATCACTGACCAGTACATGGATGCCAGTGGGACCCTGTTTAAAGATCTGATTTATCTGTCTGGGTGAGATGTTGAAGAGCTGAGCAATCTTCTCCGTCAGCTCAGCAGATGTGAGCTCCTCCAGGTAAATGGCGTGATATACTGCAGGGGGGAAAAAACAGGTATAAACATACAAATACACACGTTCACCTGTCATTTCTTTACAGTAAAATCTGTACGTTTTAGGGAGATTTTAACTATTGTGATGTAAAAACTGTATGTTTTGTATTTTGTCTATTAAAATTTACTTTGTATAAAAATACAACACAAGAGTCCTCTTGTGCATAGCAAGGAACGCATTTTACTTTAAAAGCTACACCAACAGCCACTTGTTTGACATAAATTAAAGAACTGGGCAGTGGGTATGAGCAACAGCAGCTACCACAGCAGAACAAAAAGAATAGTACACTGAAACGCAAAGGAATAGTTTGACTTTTTGGGAAATACCCATAATCGTTTCTTGACTAGAGTTAGGTGAGAGGATCGATACCATTGTCATGTCTGTGTGGTAAGTATGAAGCTATAGCCATCAGTCGGTTAGCTTAGCATAAAGACTGGAAGCAGGGGGAAACAGCGTGGTTCTGTCCAAAGATAACAAAATCCACATACCAGCACCTCTAAAGTTCACTAATTACCATGTTACATCTTTGTTTAACCTGTACAAAAACATCAAGTTGCAGTTTTACAGGGGGGTTGCTGAACTATTCCTGAGCCAGGCGCAGTCGGCCACAGTGACTTCCTGTAGTCTCCGCTGGTTACCTGGGACTACCATTACAAATCAAATGTATCATACAGGCGTGAGAATGGTATCGATCTTCTCATTTAACTCTCAGAAAGAAAGCAAATAAGTGTATTTCCCAAAAACGTTGCTTTAAATGTCAGCAACAGAAAATTAAAAGCAAATCACATCACAGTACTGGCAACACTGTCTCTTTGTCAAGTGATGACTGCGAAGTGCCAAAGCAATGTCTGCATATCATGTATGTATTTGAGGATTGTCACTTCCAATGTTTGCTACCATGATGCAGTAATACCAGGATTTTGGGATGGGCCTAAAAAATGCCTCCTTGCTGCTCAACTCTCAGGCATCCTGTCCCGAATTCGAAGATTAATTTATGCCTTTTGCTGTAACAAACATGCATGAACACGCAGTGACCAAAGAAGGTGTTGGGGGCAGCATCTCCATTTTCATGCTTCGGTTGCTGTTCCCGTGCCTGCTGAGACTCCTGGCAAACATAGATGGTCAGCCTCGGTCGTACCACCCTGTAAGCAGCATCCACAGAGAGGAAAACAACTGAATGTCCATAAATGTACAAAGGCTTTCTTGATATATTAGGTAAATAACATTTTGTAAAAAGGGATTCAGTTAAAGAAGACCCACCGTCCCTTCAGTGCATTGAAGAGTCTTATACCATCAGCGGGCCCGCAGATCTGAATGACATCCTCCCTGGTCAGCTTCAACAGATCTCCCCCTGGCACACAAAAAAGAAGATCTTGCTTAAGAGAGTAAACCACTTCCCTCTACATGTGAACATGAATTACACAACAACAAGTTCGTTTTGAGGGGATCCAACAGTTATAAAAAATAATGTAACACTTTATAGATCCCACTTTTCACTTATCCTATCATCAAGGAGATCACCATCGAGGGTCAGCTACAGACCACACAGAATACCGTCTTTTTTCTCACCATGCGTACTCTAATACAGATTTCTTGTCTACAGCCCTTTTCAATACATGGAATATGTAACATTGTTGGTTTCATTTATCTGATAAAGTAACAACTTGGTAATGGTAAAAAGTTTTGCCTGATATTTATTTATTCATACATGCAGTTGGAGTGAAAATCTACAACACACGGAGGGAGTGCAGGTCCGATTATTAATGCAATTTTACAAATGTTTTGCTGCTGTGGCCTTTATGTTAATCTGACAGCACTGAATTCTGTCTTGTGCCATGAAAGTGGTACAAAAAAATGTTATTAGGTCCAATTGTTGCTGACTAACATGTAAAAAAAGTGACCCTCATGTCAAATTGCCATTGCATTTACGTAACGAAGTGCATGTCTGGAAGGGGCTTATTTCCACTCACATTACTGGCTCTTTACTTTCTAAAATAATACAAACAACCAGAGGCATGAACAAGGGCTTCAGTCAGGCTGTTTTGTGACAGTCTCAAGTGACACTACACTAAAATGAATGGGTGCTTAACGTATAACAGATCTGTATTCGAGAGCCATTTTACCTGAGAAGTTGGTGAAGAGTCGACAGAAGGGCGAGAAGCGGTTTCTTAAAAGCCACTGTTGTGCTTCCTGCGGCGTTGCTGTGGGTAACAAATTCTAAGCGGAACAAAAAACAAGACAGGACCCAGAATAAAACACTTAATTGCGACAATCTCGAAGAGTATCTCAGAATTAGATCATAGAAGTCACGAGTGAAATTACTTGGCTTTTTTTTTTTTAAACAGCTATCCCATGCCATACAGTATACTGTATCTCCTATACTTGAGAAAACATTAGATATCGACACCTCACATGTAAATACACAAAGAAAATTGTCAGATTTGACTAAGGCTGCCTTCTGTGACATTAACATGATAGATTAGTCAGGATCAACTTGTTAACTGGCTGTGACCAGTCTTCGTAGTACAGTAATTGTACAAACAATATCAATAAGCCTGAATCTATTTAACCTTTTTAATTTATTTAACCTTAAGTTAATTTATAAGGTGGGCAAAAATAATGCAACAATTTTATTTTTATTAATCTCTACTAATCCTGCTTGGGTTACGTCACCCTTCCTGCATTTCTAAATGGTGTAAGTAACTAAAGCATAACACATCAGCTCGACATCTGCCCAAATATACAGCGCGTACACCATGAAATATTCTGACAAGTCATGTTTCAAGGTTAAATAATAGAAGCACTGAATCATTGGCTGGTTCCCTGTAATGCATAGAAAAGAGTTCCGACGTCATGTCTTCAATGTGAGCCGACCTTGTATTTTTGATTCATCATTATTAAATGCTTCCATTCAACACCTTGAGGCAGGTTAGGCTTATTTTTGTTTATTTTATGTTTTCAAAGTGCCTTAGAGAACCTACTGGGAGGCAGATGTCAGCTTTGCATTGATGAATATTAATATGCAGTGGTTCAGTGAGGCAGGAGGCAGCCAGGCAGTGAATGCAGAAAGTGAAAACGCACTTGTACTTACATCTGCTACCGGAACAACAGGCTCAGGCTGGTGGTTTGGTGAGCCATTTCTAAAAAGGATGAAAAATGGACGAAGTCAGAACCCAGTAAGAATGACTGAAATCCACATTAAGAAGAACATCATGTGTGCTCCTCACTAACTGAATCCACACAGCCACTATGTGGATTTTATGTTAAATTAAATTCAAGCAGCATTAATCATGAAGTATTGGCAGAAAGTGTGAAACACTCATACCCTTCCAAAACTGGGAAGCTGTTGTGTGTGCTGTTGAAGCCAGGAGATGGGGAGTTGTTGACATATGTGACCTCAGGCCAGGGACAGCACTGCAAAAGACCAACACTTTTGTTATTGTGGCATCTAAATAGCCTCTGCAGCCACTAGTTGTAAGCTGCAGCTTTTACATTTAGTCTGTTTGTGTGTCATCCACAATTTCATTTCCTTGTTTTAAATAATTTGTTGGAATTTGAGCTGAGACCATAAATGAATTCATCGATTAGACGATCAACAGATAAATCAAAAAGCAACTCATTTCATAATCTACTAATTGTTTGTTGTTTCTCAAGCAAACGCGCCAAACATTGTCTGGTTACAGCTTCTCAATGTAAGGACTTGCTGCTTCTCTCTGTATTATACCTATATACACCGATCAGCCATAACATTATGACCACCTGCCTAATATTG
>LKNJ01001384.1:0-93659 GCA_002120245.1 Maccullochella peelii | reverse complement strand
TTGGGCTGTATGTGGCCCATGAACTAAAATGACTTTGACACCCCTGTAATAGGGATTCAACCTATACAAAGTTAATTTAAAAGTTTTTATATGAAGATTTTACTGGAGAATTTTCACTGGTGCACAAAAATGATGTATTTCATATTTTAGGAGTGGAAAGAACCAAAGTGTGCATCAACTAATGCATCAATGACCTCTCATGACCAACGATGTTGCTAAAATAAAAAAAGATTACCACTTTTAAATGTATTTTCTTTGTCATTTCATTTTATTCCTACTCTGATATACCCCTCCTATTTATTTCCTCCAGCTTGGATCTGTGGGTCTGTGTGACTCTCATTGCCATGACATGTTCCTAGTTTAGTCATTCCAACTCAAGGAACACATAGCAACAGCATGGGTGAGTGCTGCCAGTGGGCAGACATTGCAAAGGGCACGCACACAATTATAGCACGCATAGTAAATGCACTCAGAGTTAGACATTTCATTCTCATCTCACAGCTCTTTTCTTAGCATTTTTCTAACTGTCAGCGCTCTCTTTTCATCTCTTCGTAATATAACTGGTTCTCTGCCATTGGGAGCAGCATTTTTCAGGTATACTGCCAAGCTGGAAATAGCCAAAGGTCTATAAATCACTGAAGTTTAGACAGTGTTGACAAAACAGTCACATTTCCATGACATCTAGGTGGAAGATCAGTGACTGTAGGACCAAAGCTGGAAGAGGAAATCTTTTTTTGGATAAAGGTGGATCATTGTTTCAGTACAGAGCTAAGCCTTTGCCAATCTCCGAGATGATTACTGTGCTTCGGCACATTATTCGTCAACAGTGTAATACTCGAGCAAGGGCTAGCCTACAGACTTAGAGGAGGATCTGGCAGTAGTGGACTTAATGGATCCAGAGACCATCCATGCAGCACAAACAGTATGCAGTTTGAGCTGATTGCTACTCAGTCACTTAACGTGGTCATTTGCTGACTTGGCATACAATAAATGTCATAGAAAGAGTTCTAATATATGAGAGAGAGAGAGAGACAGATAGATAAAAGCACAGACAGGAAGTAAACTGTGCTGCTCATCTCAAACTCCAATCACCGATGGCTACAAACTGCAGCAGCATGTTCACATTAAATATGCCATGGATAATTGATGGGCCTTGGACATAAAATCTGTCCTGGTTCCACACACTGTATATGTTTGTGTGCATGTGCATGTTGTGTTTGTGTGCATGTCTGTGTATGTGTGTGCGTGTAATTGATGGGGCTTGGACAGGGATACTGGCAGACCACCAGAGGAAATCAGGGCCACTCTGCCAATGTCTTGCAGGCTCAGAAAAAACAAAAAAACAAAAAACATAGTCATGAATCCTGCCCAGCTGACTGTCCACTGCACCTTTACTTGCAGCGCCATTATGCTTGAATTACAACTTCATTTACTCATAAATCGGATGCTTTCAGATATATCTAGCAACCACATACACACAAACACACACACATAAACTCACATGCAAGCACATATTGCATGTATGAGTGTAAGCTGTCCAGAACTTGCATTAAAGTAATAGCTGTCTCCTCTAGCGAGATCATTATTATGTTAACTAAGGCAGCTATGTCTTCAGAATTATGGTGACATCACCAAGGACACACAAGAGGGGGGGGGGTTACGTGATGCTGGCCTGAGAGCTACCGAGTTACTGAGGCTAAAAATACACCAGCAAGCGCTGTTGATGCTGTTTGGAGTGACTAGTTGTACTTTGTGACACTGCCTGAACAATACCCTTTCTGTCATGGACTTCTGCATCTTCTGCTTAGTGCTGTGTAGAGTTGCCAATCATGTTAACTACATTTGTTACAGGCATGAAGAGAGCAGAGAGCTGAGTGTGGAAAGCTGTTTCGATATGTGGCTCATTCTAAATGCAAAGGACAAAGCCTTGTCAAGCTAATTTAAAAGTATGACAGAGGGAAAGACAGAGAGAGAGACTGTCCCTGTCCATGGTGCTGACTGCTCCATCATCATCACCACTCTCATCAGTCTCTTAAGCCTTGAGCCTACTGGATATGTTCTACCTGAATGATGTTGGTTTCTGTCTCTTACTAGACAATGCATAAAAAACTATGTATGCTAAAAAGAAAAGGGAAAACAAACTGTCAGTTCTCTATCTGAGAATATCTGTCTGCAAGAGCTCATAAATGAGTGATGAAAGTAAGTGAAATTGAAGAAATCCTGGGTGAAAAAATATTTTCTTGCATTAAGATAACCTTACATGACTCTCTGCTACGACTTTAAATCTATATAGCCAGGTCCAGTCGGTTGGTTTGATTGACTGAATTAAAGCAACATTCAGCCGATCCACGATAAGCCACAGAAACAGGGGGCACAACAAGCAAGGCATTCAGTTTACAAGACTGCATTTCTTAAAAAGAAATAACCAATGGGGGTACAGAATCATTTTACTCTTGGTGTTTGTTCATAAACTAGGAAGAAAAGGCAGCGAAAGAGGCGAATTTCTTACCTCTGTCGCCATATTGCAGTAAGAGGGTGCAAGATCTGTCCCGTGCTGAAATCGACAACCGTTTGCTCGTGTTGTGTGGGACAACGCGACTATAGAGCTTGGCAGGAAGGCTGGAGGCACGAGCGCGCGAGCACGTGCGAGTGCGTGACTGCGCTCGCGCTTGCGAGTGTTATGGCTGGGGATATGCTAATTGTATACGAATTTCTACTAATGCATAAACCGTGAATAATTTGCTCTCAGATTCAGTCCTCAAGGTCAGACTTTCAAAACGCAAATGCGGTTTATTTAGGTTAGTTTTTATTTTTGTGTCGCCTTTTTGTGAGCTATTAAGAATTTCATTGATTATCAATAATTCAAATAAAGCGCCTTGGTTTCCGGTTCTATTTGTGACCAATCCAGTCCAAGCACAATAGCAACTCACATTTCTTCACTGAAAGGCAAGAGATGAATATCAGGAGGCTAAAGCAGCTACTTTTTGTCAGGCATAGTGATCATATACACACAAATGCACTCCTACATGTAATGTCTGTACTGTAAATATTAATGTTAAGCTCCCTTAAGAAAATGAGCTTTATTAGTGCAGTAGGCTATAATAACGTTTAGTATCAAAGTCAAACTTTATATTGCTATTACAGTGCTATAAGAATACAGGAGTGCCACACTGATACACATGAGATTAAATATATTATAAATATCATTATAGTCATAGTGAGTGACAGAGTGAATCCCCAGGAAATGTATTATTAAGCATGAATCACTTGTCACTGCCAGCATGCAATGAGGCTTTAATTTATTCAAATTGAAGCCTGTTTTCATATGTAGGCAATGCTGTGTAGTTATCCAGTAGGTGTTTACTGTAGCCATTACTGTGCTATCCTTTAAAAGCAGGCTCTGGTGCAGTGGTCATGCTGTGGTGACTCAAACTGTAGCCCATATGTTTAATGCACCATTAGAAAGTGCACATATTAAACATTTATCAGAGCCCACTTGGGTGTACTATATTGCCCCTTTTTTCCTTTCACAAATCGCAAATTCTTCCAGTTCACAAACATATGGTTTGAATTTTTTTACAAGGTTGACTTCAGATTCACAAATATAATATAAAAAATGTGGCAGCCAGATAAAAGCTCACGTTTTTGTGCTCTTGACGCTCTCAAGGACAGGGTAATGTTTATTATTAGATAAAAAGGATTTGGAAGAAAACTAGTAAATGAAATCACTCTGATGAGGCTATTTTTGGGTAAAACTCTTACTTTCTTTTGACATCATGAGTCATGACATGTGCTCAAATTATCCCTTTTCTCTATCACTACAATACACATTCCCCAAGGTATGCTTAGATCACATTTCTGGCAGAGACTCGCAAATGCACACACAGGCACATAAACACACACAAATATATCCAAAACGACACGGTAGCATCCAAGTCTTATGAATGGAAACAGAATCCAAAAATAGGATGAGCTTTAACAAAATGAGAATTATGCAGAACTAATATTATTTGCCAGGATCCTGCTGCTTGCTCCAGATTGCTTGAAAAGATGCGTATCTAATCACACACTGGCAAAAATTCCTTTGGTGTGTGTGTATTTATATTCACATTTTCGTGTTTTTGTGTGCATATTCTCTATTTGGCTTTCTCCAGTGTATTTTCTCCTCAAGGCTTTCAGTCACACATACACACACATACATTACACACTCACCGCATCACATAAACATAAGCCAGAGGAACCTATTTGGCGGATATAACTCATTATCAGTGTTTATTATATGTGCATAATGTGTAGTAAGTGGAACGCAAAGCAATGAGACAAAAAATCTCTAGCAATCATATGAGGCTGTAATGCTCATTACATACAAGAAAACAATACTATTTAATTGATGTTAAACAGCAAACATCAATTACAAGTCCTAAAAATAAAACAACAAAAATCAGTCACAAATGACTGTCACATAAATGTTTGATATGAGCGTCTGTCACTCCTAGGTTAAGGTTTGGTTAGGTAGGTTCAGGCACGAAAAGTACATGGTTTGGGTTAAAAAAAAAATCCACTTGGTTAAGGTTAAGAAATATCTGTTGTCATGGTTAAAAGAAGATCTACTTGGATTAGGTTTGAAACCATGAAGATCATGGTTAAAAGAAATCCACGTTCACTGTTGGTAGGAAACCGGATGCATGGTGTCCCATGTCTAAGTCACACACTTTGTTGACCCATCCATCCCCGACAGCCTCCCTGCAGTTGTATCATGTTGTGTGTGTGTGTGTGTGTGTGTGTGTGTGTGTGTGTAGGGTTGTCACAGACATTTATATTTGGTCACAGGACTGACACAGAAATGTATATTTGGTTAAACAGTGTGTTGACTGAGACAGGAAAGATATTGGGTCTGGGTTTGGGGTTGATTGTCTTTTGGGTTACCAGCGGATGTAAGCAGACTGAAGAAAATTACTGGGTTGTTACATTAAAACTTCCATCATGGCTGAACATATGCATTCCTATTCATATTGAGAATGTAATGAAAGAAGACGCCTTCATATTACATCTCATTCTGGTCTTCTAGTGTGTCTGAATCTGCACTTCAGCAGAAAATAATAACTTTACCGCAGCCTTAAATTATCATAATGACCCATAGCACTGTACACACACACACTCCGCACACAAATATTGCTTTTTTCACATTTCATACTTCATGAAATATTTATTTCAGCAAAACATTCTTGGTTTCCGCTTCACTCCAAAACTGCCAGTTTCTATTTGAAGCTTGTGCTGTGAAATGTTGAAGATGGTGATACTGACCCTGCATGAAAAGAACTAAAGAAAACATTAACTATTACTGCGGTTTCTCTGCTCTCATGTCCTTAGACTTGCAGTGTTAAGGTAGCAATAAGCACTTTGTCAGGGTTTCTTGGTCAATGTGGTTTTGACTTGTCAGGTTAATCAAATCATCACTTTCCACGCTGTGGAAGAGTGCTCACCTGACCAGTCCTTACTGTATAATTCATAAAACATTTTGTTTGTTTTGCTTCCATCTTTCAGGTATTTTATGGTATGGACAAAATAAAAATTATAACCTCTACGGTACTTTTGATAACTATTTGCATTTCTTAGCTTTTGATTAAAGACTCATAACCAAATAACCAACTAATGTTATTTATTATATTTGAGGACTTTGGTTGTTGTTGTGAGTAGGAAACTTTAAAACATAAACACATGAGGCCATTATATTCCTGTTCACTGTCAGTATCAGTTAAATTCTTGTTCTTTGTGACCATGCCGAACAACAGATCTCAGATATTTTAGCCCTTTACAAAGATCAGAGTGGAGACACTGGGACGGCTGGTGGGCACCCACAGGTTGAACGACCTGCACCTACAGTATGCATCTGTGAATGTATCTGTGTATGTGTGTTTGTTCACGTGTGCAGGAGGGTTTGCATTCCTACAGCAGATAGTCTAAATCAGCCATTCTCAACCAGTGGGCCGGTGCCCAATGGTGGGCCTCAGAGCGCCATCTAGTAAGCCGCGGAGGCAGTGGTTCTGTCAAATGGTGAGATAAAAAATTGGTTTGGTTTTTTGTAATTTACAAAGCTAGTTTTTATATCCAAATGTGCTCAAGAACTCACGTAAACAAAAAACTTCAAATTAAAATGCATAATTTCAACGACCAGTTATGTTTGAATATCACCAGCCAATCACGAGACATCATCAGGTTGAGACAAACATGTTTTGCCACTGTTAGCTAGCTAACATTCCCTAACGTAACGTTCGGATGCAGTGACACAAAATGGATCGGTTTTTGAAATGAAAAAGTTAAGTGGGAGACAACCCTGCACCATAAAAGCTCCAAAGCATGTGGTGAGGAAATATGACCCTGAATACATAACATTTGGAATCATAATGACAGTACAGTGTGTTGAATGTGGTGAAATCCTGTCAAATGAGGCGCTAAAACCATTTTTTCTAATTTATTTGGGAAGGTGGTGCTTGGAAATGTTTTAACAGTCAGAAGTGGGCCTTAAGTTACAAAAGGTTGAGAACCCCTGGTCTAAATGATCCTCTGCTGGTGAGATCTGAACACTGGAACAGATTTGTTTATGCAGCACAGCGTGAATGTGTCTTACAGTGTCATCAGCCTCTACTTTTGCATGCACATGTTACCTGTACAAGAGAGTGATGCATGAGATTTGTGTTCATGCATAGCATGTTTTCTATCTCCAAGACGTCTGGGCATTGTGCCATAGCAAACACCCTTCTCCTATTGACTTAACCACAAGTTGAGGATCTCTCTCACACACACAAATACGCAGATACTGTAGAGGAGCACACTGAAGGAGATCTTGTTCTCTTCCAACATGACAGGAAATGAGAACTCTCAAACCAAAAAAATATATTAACTTGGAATCTTTAAAAGCAAATAAACATCTCCTCAAATGCCTTCCAACATTTTGGATACCAAAGACGAACTAAATAAAACTCCACAAGTCATCTTTTTCTGTGAGTCTGCATGTGGAACTGTCTGCCACACATCCTCCATCTTTCATAAGTACAGGCTGGGTTATTTGGTGTCTGTTAGTGTGTCTGTGTGGTCTTTCAACAGTTGGCCTGGTCCTGCAGGAATGCTGATCTGTCCCTCTTGCTGGCAATCAAATCTGAGTTGAAGACTTTTCATTTCAGAGCCAGCGGATGTTCTCATATCTGATATCAATCCTGGCTAGTCACAGTAAATGTTGCATACCAGCTGGGATATTGGTTCAGTTAGCACAAGACACTGTCAAAGCAACTTCATCATTCACACGTCATTACAGGAACAAACCTCTAAGAAGAAATGAGAGGAAGACAGCTGGAAGAAAATAATCTGCTCATACTGATTGAAGAGCAACATTCACAGCTGCAAAGACGAGTTAAAGAAAGGAGTTGACGAAAAGGATGAAATATAAATGGTAAGAAAGAAAAAGGCGTGTAGAAAAAGTGGTGTAGGACACCAGGAAGGAGAGGAGGAAGACCTGTGTTTAAGAGTTGTTTGTTCTTAGTGAGAATAACAGGGAAGTTGGCTGCAGCCAAGGCAGACAGATAAAACAAAGAGGCCGCCATCTCTGTATGTCCCCCATTATACACGGGCCAAAACACAATCAGAAGTAATGAAAAACTTCCTCTTTGTAATAATCCACATATGAGTTCATGACTGTTCAACAACAGCTGAAAAGTGGAAAAAAAAACAGGCACTCACAAGCATGAAAGGGGCAATACCAACTGAACTGTATATTAATCCAGCTGTATGTAGAAATATGCATTCATTCCAAGCCAGGCTAAAAATATTACAATGCAATTGAATAGGACAGCTGGAATGGCAGAGTGACGCGCCAGAGGCAAAACAGATCTTCCTCTAATAAATTTCAGATCAAGGGAGAGACATCAGCAGGATTTAGTTTCTCTGAACTATCACAGGCAGGGGTTGCATTGGAAGAAAAAAAGGGGTGAGGGGGAAAAGAGAGATAAAAACAGATATATAGAAAGACAGAGAGAATGTGATTTGTGCGCACGTAATCCCCTTGTGAGCGACAATATTGTTAATTTAGCGGTGAGGAAGATAATAACACGCAACAAATGAAATTCCCCTGTCAGTTCGCGGTTCCAGGAGGGACTGACATTATGCAAATTTTGCAGGAATAAAAAGAGTAGATTAGGAGTTGAAATGACACTCATTTAAATGCTTTTGTCATGAGCTGACCTCACAAAATATTACAGTAGCGTTTGTTGCTCACTGCAGCGTGAAGGCATGATTTATAAGCTTGGCATTCACGGTTTTATAATGACAAATGACAAGCAATGGTTACGACTCTATATTTTGATAGAGACTGACACAAACACTTCATCTTGTTCCCACTTTAAAAATGCCACCCATTGAATTCTTGCCATCCCATTAGAATAATGGTTCACAGGCTTTTCACTGTCTTACTGAATAATAATATTCTCAGTGTATGCTGTGGTGACAACTGTGGCCCTTCAGTGTACCCACTGCCAGAGGGAAGGGGATGAGAGAAGTGAGATGAGCCAACAGATTCCTGCCTAGATCGTTCATATGTACACTGCTGCACTGCCATATAAAGACACATTCAGCTTTGTTTAAAGAGACACACAAAGAGGATAGCTGTCCCTCCCTGCTGAAACGCACAGTCACAATGTTAACATGCAAGTCTCGGCTTAGCGTTATTCAGTGCCTATGTTTATCCAGCTTTAATCTAGAGCTTTGTAAAATCATGGAGCTAGATTTGTAAACAAGCTTACAGTGCAGTGAAAAACCCCAAATCCACAGGGCTTGTATTCTCACTTTTAAGATTCCAATTAAATGATGGCCTCGCTATAGCCGCAGAGATGATAAGACTTTTGTTTTCTCTTGTGATTTTGTTCAGAAAGCATCTCCGTCTCTCAGCTCCTGCAGGTTTGAGACGGACCCACTGAGACACACATAGCTTGAGAGCTTCCCGGAACTCACAGCGCGCTTGCATACATACATGTCTTGTTTGTTGCCATGGTTTCACTCACCTTAGCGCTTGCTACTGTGTCTTGTAAAAAAACAAAAAAAGTCCCCAAAATAAAACTTATCACTGAGGCATGAGGGGATTTTTACTTAAAAAAATACAATTGCAGTGGAAATACATTTATGAATAATCAATGAGTTCACTCCGGTGCTGCTCTGCGACTTTACATGTCTTTTTGTCTATTGAGTTACACAATTTGCAGCACTGCTTGATTTGAGCCATAAGAACTAAAATAAATGCTTTGTGTGTGCGCTGTCTTTGCTGGTGTGGTGCTGTTTGATCAAATGCAACACCGTCCCACACTTCCCTCAGAGCCAAGCATCAAAGCTACCGTTCATCATTATTAAACAGCAGCCATGGGTTCACAGAAAGCCATATTAATGGCTAGAATGCAAGGATGTGGTTTCATGCTTTGGTTGGGGGATTCTTAAGCTTGTATGTGCTAATTGACGCTTCAGCTACATTTGCTTTTTGCTTTCAACACAGATGATGTCGGCTAAATCTGTTTCTTATTTACAAAGCTGTGCAATCTGCAGAAGATGTTGGATTCAAATTAGGCAGGTCGAATCATTTTGAATTTCTGTGCCGTTTGTTCTGGATCAGAGAACTAAGATTATAAATAGTTGGTTTCAAGAAACAAAAGAAATACGAGTTTATGTGGAGAAAGATTTGTGAAACATGGCCCAACAAAATACAGCTTGTTACACTGTTACTGTATCAATATGAATTGTTTTATTCATAGCTTTTTATTTTTACAATGACTTTACAGATTAAAAGAACATATGAATAATTTCAATTGGATGCTAAAACTGAATTTCCATTTTAGCTACATCTACGATTTCCTGTCTACTGGTATTAACCCTGCTGGTATTATGCTCAGCAGTATTGATTATGATGAGAGGAAGTGAGTAAATTATGCAGACACACACACATACACACTCAGGAATACACACATACAGCTCCACTCACAGTGAAGTGAAAACATGACAGGAAAAAGGGCCTTATTCCAATAATGAAGAGAAAGGGTCCTGCCAGGAGGCAGGTGACGCTGCATTAGTCTTCACTGCCAGGAAGGAGAGATGGAGGAGAGAGGGAGAGAGAGAAAAAGAGAGAAGACTCTGTTCTGCTTAGGTGATTTTAAGAGTACTGAACCTCCCATGTCCACTCTGTCTTGAATAAATGCTGGGGTCAGCAGAGGACACAAAAAGAGTTCTCACTCAGTTGATGACAGTCATGGCTTTTAAGAATTTTGTGTACATTGAGCTCCAGTCCTAGTATGGGTGCTCTGAAAATATTGGCAGCACACAGTGAGACACCAGACATAAAAGGCTGACTTGTTAAACATACAGAATTTATGAGCTTTCAGGACTTTGCAGAGTAAAGTCCCGTCATCGATACTGACAGCAATGAGCGTGAAAGCCATTGGATTGAGCTCCATGATAGAGTGCTCTGTAATGTAGTGGAGTGTAATGATACCACCACCAGCAGCCGTCCTACTGAGAGAAGAAAAATGAGCCTGTCAGGGGAAAGAAAAGAAAAAAGACAGAAGAAAAAAAAATTCCCCCCTCAAAGTTCTGATGTGCTGTTTGGCTGTAGATCTGCTTTTCGCAGCCAAGTCTCGGCACAGATTAAAATGCACTTATTCCATCAAACATCCAGCGAAGCAGCCTGCCAGTTATCCGGCTGCTGTTTGTTTACAGGCTGGAAGGATCCAGCTCTTTTCAAATGAGGACTGAGAGCAGGTCCGTGCTGATCTGCTGGTGAGGAGCTGTGGCATGCATGCAACAAGAAACACCAGGTGTACAGCTCGTGGACCAGAAGACATTTTTTATTCCTGTCACAGTAATGTTCGTCAGTGTTCACAAAGTGAGCCTCATGCAAGTAATCAGGTTTAGACTAATGCATGTCTCCTGCATTAAATCAGACAGTAACGCCGCTCTCACTCTTACCATATGAAAATGACTGTAATCATAAATGAAAGTGAGGGTTCAGGCCGTGTGCCAAGTGTGCCTTGTTGTAGCCCACAGTGAGAGCAGAATTTCAGGCTGTTGGGAAGCTTATTTCTTGCTGAGAACAGGTTGGTGGAGTCTATAGTAGAAGGTAAGATGAAGCCAGCCAGTTTCTTGCCTTCAGATGGCAGAGCAGATGGCTTCCTGAGTCCTGAGGGCCGATGCTACACCATGTAGCCACCCAACTCTCCATCAGCAGCACTCACTTCCACGTCACTTACTGGTAGCAAGTATGACTTTGCACTGTTTATACAGTTCAAGATGTTTTCTGATTGAAAATACACACAAAACACACATGCGATGTTCGCTTCACTAAGCACCAGGAATGACACTTAAATTCCTTCCACTGTTACAGAGGTATCAAGGTGATTTTGCATTGTTAGAAAGAGCAGGACAGGTCAGCCAGAGGCCAAATATCAACTGTGTCCACTGCCCCCTCTAGTGGACATCCACAGATAAAGGCAGAGTTATATAAATTACCAAAAGTTGGCAAACGAGGACAAGAGGATACAATTAATGCAAGTTTATCCCTTTTTCTTAGAGCAACACTAATATTTAGAGAAGTGGTTTGGGTGTTTGTTAAAATAATAGTTCAGATAAAGAGAAACTTAATCAGTGATTTATTATCTGATACACAATATCTGTAATTCCTTTTTCATGCATCAGTGTTTGGGAAATGAGCAACATAAAAAGAGCAGAACTTGAGACTAATAACGGAAAGCACAGAAGGGCTCATGTTATTCATCTGGGCAGAAATGCAGAAGGAACTTAATATATCCAACAGGATTGTATTTGCCTGTTTTTAATAAACCGCCATCTTCTGTTTCAGTGCCACAATTAATGCTTTAATCATTTAATCAAAACATACATTTTGAACAACTACAGGGAAACAGTGCTTCAGTTCTGGGGGAAACGCCAGAGCACGTGAGCCAAGGATACTGAATACTTGTTTGACAAGTCAGTGCATTTGTTTTATCAAACTTATTCTGAAAGGAACCTGGGATGGTAAATTTTGACTTTTGTTCTGAGAGAGCAACTACTGAGGAAGCTCTTCTTAAATCAGTCAGAAAAAGGGGATGGAGGAAATAACAGATAAAGACGACTTAACACGTCTCATCTAAGAAGACAAGAAAAAACAGAAGTATGAAATGAAAATGACGAGCACAATAACAGCAACTCCCGACAGCTCACAGGCTTTTAAAAATGAAATAATGAACAGTAGCTGACCTCTCTGTTGGGAGGTGAATTACACACACACACACAAGCTTGTGAGCACAAAGGAATGAATGAATACGTGCACACAGACACACAATAATGCACACATGAACACCCGCAAAGACTCACATGCACACAGGGTTTGTATTATCACAGGTACTTGGAAGCAGCCACGCAGAGCAGAACCCTGCCCACTACTTCCCAGAACTGCTGGCCACTTTATTCGAGGCTGTGAGTGTGTGAGTGTGTGAGATTTATGGTAATTTCAGTCATTTGTTATCATAAAAAAAATCTCCAAGAATAATTTACCAGAAAGCTTCCCCTAATCATATGAACATCAATTCTCACAGAGCACAAACGTAAAGAAACTGATGTGGTGATAGAGAGAGAAAGAATGAAAAAGTGAAAGAAAGAAGATAATAACTTCAGCATGCAGCGCATTCAATTTTCCTCCCTTCCCCTGTCTTCTCTTCGGACTGTCTCCTTCTTTCTCTCCCTGGAGTGTGATTTAGAGAGATATTCTTCTTCCCTTGTTTCCCTTCATGTGCTGCCTCTCCCTCTTTATCTCCCCAGCCATCTTGCTGTCTTTGCCAGTCTTCTGTTGCTTTGAAGTGCTTTGTGCTTTCCTCACTCAGACAGCCTTCCTGCCCTGTGCTGAGCTCTGGCCCGGCCCTGACAGGGAAGGGCCAAACACAAAAACGCAGCTAATTAAAGCAGTGTGTATTGTGTGTGTCTGTGTGTGTAGCTGCACAGGTGTATGATCATCAATTCCAGAGGCCCGCTACGTCTAAATAAACCATGTCAGGTCATCTCCTGTCACTTGTCACTCCTTCTGATTCCTGGATCATCCTGGAAATGTATTTCAATATTCTTAGTATGCAATATTTATGGGGGGTTTTCTTGGGGTAGCTCTATTATAATGATCCATAAACCTGGCTGTCTTAGCGCCATGGTCTAGCCATCGAGCTACACAGGGTGGCCCCAGATCAGATCACAGAATTTCTTGGCTCAGGTACCTTTAATCAACCATTTATTTTCCAAACTGTAAGAGCGAGCCCAGGTTATTTTTAGAGCCCACCTGGGTCATAGACTCAGGAAATTACACCTTCTCCTGTTCTCTGACTCAAAGTTACATGAGCTCGAACTGTCCTCCAAATGTCCCATCACCTCCACAACAGCGATGGAGACAAACTAGCACGCTCGTCAGCCATCAGCAGAAATCTCTTGGACATTTTCAGGGAGCAAAGGAAGGGAAAGAGAGGTGAGACCACAGTGGGAGTGAGAGGGTGAGAGCAGAAAGGAAGGGAACTATAGTGAGTAGGAGACAGATTTGTGCAATAATGTTTTGGCAGCACAGCGTCAGTGTCCACATGTTAGAAAAGCTGGCTTGCGTTTAATGGACAGGAGAAGCAGGATAACGCATAGAAACTGTGGGGTTGGTTGGACTGTCGGAGCCAATGCTGAGACCATTTCATCTGGAAGCACAGACTCTTACAGAGACCTTAATAAATTTGTCTGGGATCTTGTAGAATATGAAAAGAGGTTATTTGAATGTGGTTCTGTAGCCGTGCAGGGGTTCACATTCTGCCAAGATTCCACTTTGAAAGGTCTGCAGTGAAAGAATGAGTTTTTATAAAGGGGAAAGCTGGGTTTCCAGCAGCAATGATCAATCTAATTGATGAAGGTTTCCAGGCAGCTGTCAGAATCAAATTGTCTTTTTGAGTTTGTGAAACTACAAAAAAAAAAGCAAGAAAAAGAACTGAAGCCATATTCAAATATATTTCTGGTTTATTTCCAACAGAGGAATTTTAGCCTTAGCCTTAATTTATTAATGGTATTTGGTTCTGAGCATATGAAATTTTGTAAAGACAGGACAAAGTGGTTACTGTAGGTTCATAGCTCCACAGTACCATAGCTAATGTATAATATACTGTATCCAATGGAAACAATTAGCACTATAAAAAAGCCATACATACAGGATGACAGCAGTCGGGTACAGGAAGGGAGGAGTCTGTTTTTTTTGGAAATTATAACTGTCTAATGGCACAAAGTGTAACCAGACTGCAACAATAATCAAAAAAGTGACCCAGGAAACTAACATGGAGACAGAGACAATCACAGAAGGACGGGGTCATCGATGAAGGTGAAGAGAAAGATCAAGAAAGCTCTTCAGCACCTGCCAAAAGAGAAGGATATACAAAGGGAGAGAAAGAGAATCTGTCAACGCCCAGAATGGACCTGAATAAACGGAGGGAGGAGAACAGCTGTCTCGTGACACAGAGCCTGTCCTCAAATCTGCTGTCACGAGAAGGACACTTGTACTGTCCCCAAAGAGAAAGAAAGAATGAGAGAAAAGACCCAAAGGATACAGCGTCTAATAGCTCTTCCTTGTAGTAGATGAAACTGAAACCATTCCCCATCTGGATGGATTTAGATTAATTACAGTAAGTGCTGAGTTTAGCCTCCTAATCTAAAATGACACGGCACAGAGAGAGAGAGAAGTTCCTAAACTTTTGTCTGGGAAATACCAACAGTGCCACAATAGAAGCTATATTGTAATTCCATCCAAAGACAGATTATATTGTATGATCTTTGGCGCTTTGGAGAGTCTGTCTCTACTGTGGAGGGAACCACAGCTGCTCAGGTTGTTTTCTCACCTTACTGAGACAAGTCTGTTTACAACCAGGACTTCTGGCTCACACACGTTAGAGCCTGCAGCTCTTTCTCTACATCTATCCACTCTGCATGGACACACTGTGGTGACTTTCATGACTGTACGCTCAGGGATAGAACATCATACAGCGTGCGTCATTTGGGTCATGTTAAATCAACGCACATAGTACAGTACATGCACACAGAAACATTTTAATGCATGCACACATGCAAAAACACACACTTTTTCTTGCCAAGCTAAATTGTTTTTATTACATTTTAGGTGGTTATTCTTTGTGTTCCCTACTTATTCAGATCATCCATGATGTAGATCAAAATGAGTGGGGGAAAGGAAAATGTTAGCGTGTCTGTGTGTGTGCCCACAAAAAAGGCAATCATACCCTGACAGAGGGGAATATGAGTCACAGGACACAATACTGTATTAAATCATTATTACCATCATGTACAAAACAATAAATAAGTTAACATTTGAGTGCAAATATATTCAGAAAGTTTTGTGTAGAAATAATTCCTAAACATAAAATGTACTGCAATGAACTTTAATATGAACTGCAGATTGATGTACCATTTAAAGACAAATTATGTGCAGATTAAGTTCCCCCAACACAAATTGAATTATGTGACAATAGCACAAACTGCACAGGAAGGTTACAGCTTATTTTTGCAACAGAAAAACATTTTTTGTTTGCCTTATGTTTAAATTTAGGCAATTTTGACAACAACAAACCTTTAGATGAAGGTTTTATAACTGCAATAACTTAATTCTTTTGCCCACTTGGGGGCAGCGGAACCAAGTTGTGACCACAACAATGACAAAATCACCTTAAATCTTGATATGGATAACTTGTTAGCAAACAGTTGCTTATTTACACATCCAGCAGATACGGAGAAACATTATCAATCACTTGGAGTCTTTTAGCTCTGTTTTTAGTCTCCACCACCTGCTGAGGGAAATATTCATTCATTTCATGAAATTCAAGGGGACCAGAATAACAAAAATAAATTTCATTTTAAATACCCATCACGTGATAACATGTTATTTGGATGAAACTATAATAAATAGCAGTTTTGTTTCTATTTTGCTTCTCTGTTAAAATACTGTTTCTTGTATAGGACAGAAGTATATGTGAATGAGCCTGGGTGCCAAGTTGAAGAACCCCTGCTTTATTGCTTTTTCATACTCGACACAACAGCTTTTGGGCTTGTAAAATAGACCTTTCCGCACTGCTGAATTCACCCAAGGATCATCTGAACAGTGCAATAATGTTTCAAGTTCTCCTTGTTACACATTTTTGCACCTGTGAAATTGGTTGGGTTGGTGTGGATTACCTTGAATGGGACTTCAGTGAGCAGCAGCAGCAGGCACTGCCCTGGAGCCAGCCCAACACATGCCTGTATAATGGCTGTGATATGTGAGTGGGACAGAGCACGCTCTGCACACTGCGCCTCATTGATGAAGACGGGAAGATTTTCCTCTAACCAGGCATGGAACAGCCAGGTGGTCTGCCCCTGACATTTTTCATCTGTGCAAATTGGTATGTGTGGGGTAATGTGCATGAGAGAGAGACACACAGAGAGTAAGTGAGAGAGAGGAGAGAATTATGCTTTTCCTATTCCAAAGTTTGTGTTGTCCAAAACTAGCATAGGTGTATGGTAACCAGACTGGAAGAGGACAGATGAAGTGGTTTGGAACAGTGGCCTCGCTGCCAATGTGAGACTGCTGTTCTTCCATTAACACAGTACAGTAGCACGTCTGCCCACTGGATTAGTGAAAAGCACCATTGTACTTAACAATTAACTAGTTTGTTCTTACCTTCATTTATCTGGGCAGGGTTTGTTCTGGACACATGGTCTTATGCAATAAGTCACATTCTTTCAGTTACGTACAATTCACCTCCCAGTCGTCTACTGCTGCTGGCCACTAACAGCTCCAATTATGTGCTTTACTCAAGGACAGCTAAAATATACAGTAGTTGCTATGGAAGAACATTAGTAATGGATTAATCCCAGTCTGGGTGGCCCACTGTGTATAAATAATATTAGTTTCACTATTCACACATTAGATTTCTGTAATATTAAACATTTAGTAACACGTTTACACTTTATAAATATATGTGTTTATACATGTGTACAAATCATTCACAGGTAGGTTTAGAAATGTACTTAAAAATACAGAAGACATAGGACTATATAATAATAACTATATTATTATTATTGTGTGTGTGTGTGTGTGTGTGTGTAATGAAACATTCCTTAACTGTTTATACTCCAGTTATAGATGCTTCATAGGTGGAGTTACAGTTGTTAACAAAGACAGTAATAAAACACTTTTAGCTGTTTATTTAGGAGGGTTGCACTCCCAGCTTTTGATGACACCCAGCTCTTGTTCCTTTTGAGTTTGAATGCACTTATTATTGTAAGCTGCTTTGAACAAAAGCATCTGCCAAATTAATGTAATGTAATATAGTTTATTAATGGTTTATATACTGCTTATAAATGCTAAATAAAAGGTGGTTAAAATAAAGTGTTACCAAACAGTTCCTCAGTTTTGAGGAAAAGAAATGTGAACTAAAACTGGACAGAGGAGACTTGGTTTATATTTTCAATCTAACTGAGCTCCATTTCATTTTCATCTTGAACTAGAATAATCCTGAACTCTGTCACTGTGTCCATAAAATTGATTACTGGGGTACATCCAGAATTTTTATTGCGATGGCACCATAAAACTGTTTTTAAACTTTGTGTCAGAATTGTTCGTGTTGATAAATGTGGAAGGTTGTGAAAATAACCTTGTGAGGGCTGCTCTGCAGATGACTTACAATTTAAATAATAAACTACTCATAAAACAGGGCAGGAGGACAGTATAAATATGCAGTTACACAATGTCACTGGCCTGGATAATGTATCAGACAATTCCAACATGATCCACAGGCATCCATTACATTAAGTACTTGTTTAAGTGATGCAGAAGTCTTATTTGAGCCAACTTTGTTAAACCACATGAACCTCTTTTCAACCATCAGCTTTGTTATATCAGATACATTTAGATGGTTAAGAAAGAGACCCTTATGAACTTTCTTGGTGTGGCGCAGCAGCACAGAAGAGACTATTAATGCCACGATAATTAGCAAATCTATTTTAAAAAACTGTGATCGAGTGTTTCAGTAGGCCAGTGAATGGGAGAGCTTTCTAAAAGTTTTTAAATAATGTCTGTTGAAAGCTGACATAAATGCCAAGACCTTTCCTCCCATCAGCCTAAAATGTTATCATGCGATCTTTCACTGAGATAAGGGAAAATCCTTCCCTCTTTGTTGAAACTCCTATCTCTCTATTTCTCAACAGAGGTGAAGTCTGATCCTTAACTGATGACCCCGGCCATTACAGAGACGAGCGGAGAGGGCATGTGGACACACACACACACACACATAAACAAAAAGATGAAGAGATAGCGTGAAGAGGAAAAATGGGTTCTCACTGTCCTCACTGACATATTTGGGATTACATGTTGAAAGACTGGCAGATGGATCGATAAACACACACACACACACACACAGACAGGCAGCAAACAGATCAAGTGACAGGAAAGTGTTTAACAATGAAGTCCACGGCTCATAAATCACAGCAGATCTTGCAGTAACGGCCTAAACACACAACTCACTCACACTTGGGTTCACGTTACGAACAGTAACACTAGGAACAACACCAAAGACTCACTCTAAGAGCTAAAACACTCAGCTATACAGTAGCTCGCATACAGGTTGTGACTCAAATGGATGGGGTCAAAGAGGAACCTGGTGTGCTTCAAAACAGTCGACATCCTTTATTTAAATAAATCAGCGTTTCAAAAAGCCCCACGTTTATTTATTCTACATATCCAATTATGTGAATGTAGCTGGAATTGCTGGGGCTCAGCCTGACCTGTGGTTTGTTGAGCATTTAACTTTAGGTTAACTCCCCTACGAAAAAACTCCATTACCTTACAGTGAGGTTTCACTGCCTGGCACTCGCTGAGCCTCTGTTGAATCTTCAAAACTAATCAAATCTCTGCTTTGAACTGATCCCATCTCATTTTCTTACAAATATACAGATCGAGTGGTAAAAATGTCACAGGGTAAAGCCTACTCTTAACTTTGTCCAGCTTGTAATGAAGTTAGTGAGATCAGTCAATAAGTATTTCCATTTTTGACGAGTAAAGTCGACTAAATGTGCCACGACTGTGTTTTGTCAAGAGATCTATGAAAAATACTTTCTACAGGGGGTGTACTCTAGTGGCCATGGTCTTTTTCACCTTCTCTCCTGTTCCCCTCTTCCATCTAATTTCTTGTAATACTAGTTGACAACACAGTTAAATAGCGCCTGCATGCATCCGTCCACACTCGTGGATGAAATCGAGATCCTAGGATCAAACATTCGACATGTGCTGCTTGAAATGAGCTGACTGACAAGACTGAAGCTTACGCTTACATACCCTAGCTGGAGGAAACACATTTTTTCCATGTAGAGATACTGAACTGGATATGCAAGCATGCTCACACTGACACACATGTACCAATTGTGTGAATTCTAGCACCGTGGTAGGAAGTTTGACCCAAAATGCTGACGAGAGCCATCATCTCTGGCCCCACTACAATAACAGTCTGTTGGAGGTGTGCTGCTGCTTGCGTTTATAAGTGCATGTATATGCGTGTCACAAGATTCAGAGTAGGTCTCCCATCACTCAAAGGTTTTTACTGGAAGCTGGCCACACACACATGCACACACACTTAAAAAAGTCCCTCCGCCCCCATTTGGGTATCCCTTTCTCCTCTCTGTCTCTTTACATTGGGCTCCATGACGGTGATCTAGTCAAAGCGCCTTTACAAAGACTCCGATTGCGGGAAGCTGAAGCCAGTTGTAGGGGTTTAAGTTGACAGTGAAGGGAGGTGTGTGTGTGTGTGGGTGTGTGTCTGTGCCTGAGTGTGTGTGGCGGACAGGCACAATGTACCTTCTGACCCTGTGTGTTAGCCCTGACGTCTAAAGGAGAAGCATCCGACACTGGAACCAGAACAACAGAGACAGAGGCAGGAGTGAAGATGGAGATAGGCAGAAAAAAATAGCAAAATATCAAAGCAAAAAATATGTGGGGTGATGGTGAATTTGTGCACAAGAGGGCCAAAGAAAGACAGGAGAGAGCAAACACTTGTCAGCATATCTCTTCACCGCTGCCCGCTGTGACAGGCATCTACGGGTTTAGCACTATGTGACTGTGTGGTGCTAAAGTCTTCCAACATAATTTCATCACATTTCAGCAACTACGTGCAATAGTTTCCCCTGACAAAGTCGTTCCCGGCCTAAGGCTCTGTGAACAATCTGAGGCAGAAATCAGTCATACCGTAGACCAAGACTAATATTTCCTTGTGTCACTCAAGCTGCCAGTTTTTGTGCAAAAGTCTGTGACATTTTTGTAGAACTTAACCTTTCTGCTGATTTTTTTGTATGTTTGTGTGTCTGTGTAGGATTATGGATCTGTGGACTGACTGACCCCTGCTAACATTGTTTGCAAACAAGCAGGATGGAGGCGGGGGGTGATTACCCAACAAGCCTTAATGGCTCATGGATTCCATGCTATTTTACAGATTACACAGCTCATTTTGAAAACTAGAACTATTAATGAAACCAAACTGTTTTTGTTTTTGCTTTTGTTTCTTTGCAATGCTCATTTTGAGGGGTCAAAGCAATTTTCAATAAAAAGATTTACGCTTAAAAGGGAAGAATCAAACAGCGGAAGCTACTTTAGGCATTTCTCACCTTGTATTCATCCTGAATTGATGATCCTCTAATAGAGCAAGTAAACAAGTACAGGTAAAACAACAAGTAGGCAGATAAAACTGAGTCTTTCTTACTGCACTTCACTGCATATAAAACCATTGCTTTTGCAGCTTGAAAAATGATCAAACTAATTAAAATGTCAAAATAATTCCTCTTGTGGTATTATTGCAGTGGCTTCTTCAGTGGTTATGCCTCTACCACAGTTTGCAGTTACAGTCTCAGTGTGTGTGTGTATGAGAGAGAGAGAGAGAGAGAGAGAGAGAGAGAGAGAGAGAGAGAGAGAGAGAAAGAAACTATTTGTGGGAGACACTGCTCTGTGTGTTTCACACATGTTTTGACAGTTCTGCAAGCTAATCCCTATTGTTGCGTTGCGAGGTTGGGAGGTGTGTGTGAGTGTGTGAGTGTGTGTGTGGTGAGGAAGTGGGGGTTTACTCTTGGAGAAAACCTTTTACTGCGTGGATGAAACCTCTTGTTGTACACTGTAGTTACATAGCTTTGCATAGATGCATCTTCTCTGAGTTTTGAATCTTTCTACTTTATGCTCATTACAGTGAATACAGTTAAAAACAAGCTGTACTACAGTATACTCTACGGTATCTAAGATGCATTTCAGTAAGCTGTTAAGCTTTTATTTACTCTGACTTGAGTAAAATTTAAGTAGATTACTGAGAATACACAGTAGTTCATATGTATACTTGTACAATGAGGTACATAAAAGACGTTTTTCTGTACTTTCTGCAGTTTCTGTTTGGGTTCAGTCAGACAAAGACATGCAGGATGCTGACGTGTCTGTTGTCCTTCACATCATCCCCTCCATCTTCTTGTGTGGTTTGGAATTCAAACTTTGCTTGGAGGGCACATCAGGCGGCCACCTCACCCACCCCAGCCTTTCCCCTTTACAATCTCTATGACACACACACAACCGCCCATACCCACCACCACCATCTCCAAACACACACACTCACACAATTGCTGAGACACTCTTTTCAAACCATGCTAAACCTTAAGGCCCAACAATACAGGCTGGACCTAATCTTATAGCCGTCGTCCAATCAGAGAGCTGTAAACTGAAGAGTGGCATTGATTGGCCGGTGGCCACAGGGGCCAGTTAGGGGAAGGAGAACAAGAGGAGACGACCATTGTTGATTGATTACCATGAAAGACACTTTTGTTACCGACTTGAAGGCAGTACACTGTGCCTTTATCAAGAGGAAACGCTAGCAGTCTTAAAATGGGTCACCACTGCTCTAACGTGTATACAAGATACGTCAGCGAGATAGTGAGGTGTGCACAAGACAATCTCATCACCCCTTCATGGAAGACTAAGGTCCACAGATTATTAGCTGTGAGGGATATTGATTAGCTCTGGTGCAAAGGTTACCAGAGTTGTTTCTATCTATGAATAACAAAACACTTTGGAGAATGAAAGCAGGAGCAGAGTGATGGAAGAGAAGAGGTGAGGAAATCTGGTTAATTAGCCTTGGCTGGAAACCTATCAAACCAAAACAGCGCTTTATATCCACTCAACAATGCTTTTAGTAATGATGATGACATTTTAGGGGTGACTGCAGCTCACCGCCATCTCATCTTTCCACATTGCAGGTTATGAAAACTGCTCCAAGAGAAGATTGAGCTTGCTTGTTCTGCCCGCAGCGTTTCGATTCCTAGAAAAACACACCAATAAGTCAACAGGGATTTGAACTGTAGCTCGGGAAGATAAGGTTGAAACATGTTCAACTCCATTCTGAAGTTAAAAAAAAAAAGATTAGATGGTGCAGTAATCTTATTCACAATCCTCTGGCTTTTGAAATAAGTGAAAGTGTGGTCAGATACTATAAAACTATATAGGTGCTTGGATAATGTGGAGTTGAAGGTTTTATTGGTGTGCCTGGTCGCCTGATATTGAACCACATTTTTATCTATTTGATTTCATCTTATTGAATTAAATTTTACAGACTGACTGCTGTTTCTGGAATTTTATCTTCACGCTACAGGCGAAGAACAACACTGTCCCTGATTCTCATCCAAGTACACCTCCAACTGTTTGCAAAACACACACACTCACACACGCTTTCCTAGTCTCCTTGTTTGTACAGCCACATACAGATAATAATAATAATCCAAAATCACATGTCTTTTTACTTAATTTAGTGTCAGCAGTCTCTAGTCGCAGCGTGATCCAGACTGTGTCCTGACAATCCTGCTATATCATGATAAAATGTCAGCTTGCACCAGCAAACAAACACTTTACTATTGTTTGTGTGAACCTGCATTTACAGCCCATTCACGAGGAAAAGCATTGCATGACGTAGATCAAACGCAAGATGCAACAACACCCTCCATGTGAGCCACTGATCCAACATCATGCTCACAATGCTGCAGCCCTTTGAAACTAAATGTGACCCTTCTAGTGAATTTGCTGCCGAGGCGAAGGCCCTCACTGTGTCAGTGGCACTGATAGAAAGAGACAGAGGGGCAGCGTGCCTCTATTCACAGCCAACATACACATTAGCATAACTCCCATAGTGCGGGTAAACCACCTAGCCACCTGTAGCTACACAACCCACACTTTGCAGCTCTTTCCCACCCACTTCATTCACTTTCTTCTCCTGAATTTCTTGCATTTACATTTGTGCTTGTGCATGTGTGTGTGACTAAGTTTTCACACTGTTGATGCCAGCAGAAGCCCGTTACGCCAGACTGTTTTGAGCTAATGAAGTGAGCAGGCTTGAATGGCAAGCAGACATCATTTGTTATGTGTGGCGCAATGTGCAGGCAGCTTGCTGAGCCTCTGATGAGTAAATGTAAGAGGGGTAGAAAGTTTATAAACAATGGCAAAAAAAAAAAATGGTGGGTGTCAATGTCTGCTTTGAGTGTTGGTGGGTGTGTTTCTGACCAAATGATCTTGTGCATTTTAGACAGATGAATATAAAAATGCAGCTGGAGAAACTTGCCATAGTTTTTTTTTTCTCTCTCTCTCTCTCTCTCTTATGTTAACTTGTTGTAGGGGAGGGGTTTTGTCGAGGATAAGGGGCGAGAGGAGTGTCCTGAAGGCCAGTAGGAGCCTCCCCCGGGGTTGTGATTGGCTGAGGCTGTTGAGAGTGAGTGCAGGGGAGGCCAGTAGGAAAGTAAGTGGTCTGGAAGCCTCCTAGGGGGCAGGCAGCCACAGAGAGCAGCTACCACTGCCTCTTAAAACCTAAGGTACTCCTCATTACAGCTACAGACTGATAGACAGAGAGCTGGGGAGGGCTGGAGACAGTTCTAAGACAGGGAGAGGGAAGCAGAGTGAGAAATTGTGAACAGGGAAAGAAAATAAGCAGTGCCACTTGTGTGCTCACCCTTCCTTGACTGCTGCCTCCCCTCTCCACTACCTGAGGCACACATACACACACACACAGGGAGGTGTTTCAGGGAGGCTTAGAGGGCTGACTCTCCAGGGAAGAAGGGAATTAAACACTTTTGTTTTCAATCCACCGCGTCCACACTCAGGACACAAAAAGGGATTACAGCTTGTACGCCTGCCCCACTTGTTCCTCTCTTCTCTCTGCATTTTGTCTTCACTGAGTTACTTTGGAGACTTTGGATACAACCTTCTTGAATTGTTGGTTCGAGCTCAGAGAGGCATGGCACACGGACAAAAGAGCCCCAGGTGGGCATTAACCCAGGGCTCCTTCAGCTTGGCACTGGGCCTGTCGCTCTTCTCCCTCCTCCTTCTCCTCCTCACCGTCTCGGCCGCAGATGAGTACGACTACTACAGCTGGCAGTCGGACAACTTCCACAATGGTCGCTTCTACACCAAGCAGCCCCAGTGTGTGGACATACCATCTGACCTGCGCCTGTGCCACAATGTGGGCTACAAGAAGATGAGGCTGCCCAACCTCCTGGACCACGAGACCATGCCAGAAGTCAAGCAGCAGGCGGGCAGCTGGGTGCCCCTCCTGGCTAAACGGTGTCACGCGGATACCCAGGTCTTCCTGTGCTCGCTGTTTGCACCGGTGTGCCTGGACAGGCCCATCTATCCCTGCCGCTCGCTGTGTGAGGCCGTGAGGGACAGCTGTGCTCCGGTGATGGAGACCTACGGCTTCCCCTGGCCAGAGATGCTGACCTGTGAAAAGTTTCCCATTGATAACGACCTCTGCATCCCCATGCAGTTCACTGGGAACCAAGCGACCCAGCCACCAGGTAGGGCAGCTATGTGCACATACACCCAGTCCAACACACACACACCCTCATTCAAGCATACTCACACACAAAAGCATCTACGTACACATACAAGTTATTAAGTTAAGTCCCCAGCAGTGTAAATAACTTTAACTTTAGAATGTATGTACTAGTCAAATGTTTGAATTATGGCTTTTAGAGCAGTGCAAATGTGTTTTTAACAACATGTTAACATGACATGACACAAACTTTAATTTAAATGTCCTCTCAAAATCCAAAATGTCATGTGAAAAGCTCAGCAGCCACATTACAATTAATTTAAGTTGAATAAATCAACTTAAAAGTTTTTCCAGCGTAAAAAAATGCTCTAGCTTGCTGTACTGATTGTTCAGATTTTGTCCAAAACATGGTTTATATTGCACAAATGTTAGTTTTTAATGATGGGGTATAACATGCATTTTAGTAAGCAATATCAATATCACATCTTATCAAATATTTTAATGAATACATGGGTTAAAAAATGAAATAATTATCATAAAAAATGCAAAAAATGACACAAATGCAAAAATAAAACACGATTAAAGGAGAACAAACGAGGAAATATAGTTTGTCTCTGCATTGCGAATTTCAGGATTTTCATCCGTCTCGCTAACAACATTACTAAGACAGATGAGTGTTCAAGAGCCTGCAGAGTCAGAAACAGTGAGAGCCTGAAAATGGCTGTGAGGCTCATATGGTTTCCCCTCACTGCGATGATGACAGATGAAGGTTTAATTGAGAGACTATCCAGAGGAGGTTGGTGAAAGAGACAGGAGCGGGGAGAGGCTACAGGGGAAAGCTCTTGAGTAAGTGGACAGCTTCAGGACGGCTCCCTGCCATCCATATCTGCCTCAGGGAGGGACAGAGACAGACTGAGAGCGACAGACAGGAGACTGAGAGCGACAGACAGGAGACTGAGAGTCTCCAGCTGCCAGATCGCTCACTGAGTTAAGATTAATGGACTGTGATGTTAAACACATCTTAACTGAAAAGGTGACACACATGCACATGCATACACACAACACACACACACCTTTATCAGCAGACATCCATCAACAGCTAATCAATCAATCTAACAACTGAGGGAATGGAGATGGTCTGATTTCAAGCTGTCATGCATGCAACTCACAAGCTGGTCTGCAGAGTGTCATGAAATGTTAAAATAAACTCAAGATGGATGAAATAAGAAGGAAGATTTCTACAATGGGGTTTCTGAGAGAGATCTGATCCACACAAAAATGGAAAATATTATATCATTTTTCACAGGCAGCGAGTAAGAGGACAGACAGATGGGCCAATAGTGAGCTGTGAGAGGGTCAGTGGGAACTAAATAGAAATTGGTGTATGTGTGTATGCACCGCGACTACTTAAGCAGCCTCTTCACAAAAGCAGTCAGTGCTGAGAGGGGGAGAGAGGGAGTTGATGAGAGTCTTTAGACAGTGGAGGGGGACAGTCCCCACGGTGTCCCAGCCTGCTAGGCCTTTGTTGGGTCTGGCAGCCAGCAGGCCAATTAGCTAGAAGGCCAATTACTGAGCTCACACTAATTAGTCGACATGACAGGACAAGAGAGGCAGACAGAGAATGGGAATGGCTAAAGTCTGATTGTCTCTGAGAGAGCCGAATGGAGAGGAGTGAAAGGAGAGGGAGGCGCAAGAGTAAAGAGAGGCAGACAGTGCATAGAATAGGAGAAAAGCTGCTTCCTGCAGCATAAAAAGTGTCTGCCTCTCTGCTTTCAATAAGGACTAGAAGAAAACGGTTTATTATTCTCATTATTCCACTTCTTGCCTTTAACCGTTTATTGCCATTTCTTATCTGCATAGGTTGAAATGTTTCTGCATGTTAATATTTCACTTGATATATATATATAGTAAATGTGTTTTCCTTAACTTGAGCTGTGCTTTGATAAGTTATACTGATTTACTAAAGCACTAAAAATGAAAGCCAATAATGCCAAAACATCATTTTAGTCCTGTCAGTCATAACACGTGTGACATATCTTTGATTTTTATCAATAATGTTCACAGCATACTGATATCTATCCTGGTATAAAAAGTGGGAAAAGATCGTTGGACGATTTCTCTGGTGAATTCATGCAGAGCTGCCTTATTGCATTAGGGGAAAATGGCTGTTCTGTTTTTGTAGGACTGGTATCAACTATGTGACATTTTGGCTTTGCAGAGTCATAACTCATTCTTTTACATGCTCCACGAGAAGGAGGCAGCTTAAACTTTATCTGTCACCTCCTCAAACAAGGAACTGTTTGTTGATCCTATCTGATCAAATAAAAAACAGAGGCGGATAGATTACAGAGAGTGGTGTGAGATCACTGCAAATGTGTAGAGGCAATTTTATGCAGAGGGTAAAAAAACGTATGTTGTAAAAGTATGTTGAATAAAATGTTTAAATAATAAATAAAAAATGGAATATTGGTTAAACAATTAATTGGTTTAACAATTAAATTTGAACGTGTGCTTGTAAGTGTGTGTGTGTGTGTGTGTGTGTGCGCTTGTATGTGTTTGAAACTGAGAGTGAACCCATATCACTTGTAGCTTGAAGGCTCAGTCACTGACATTTTGTTAAGATCCAGAGATTCTCTGATGTGCCGATGAGGCCATCCTGAGGACAAGCTTTTGGCTCCAAAACACACACACACACACACACACACACACACACACACACACACACACACACACACACACACACTCTCTCTCTCTCTCTCACACACACACACACAGCCAGAAATAATAAAAAGGAGTTTCAGCTAAGAACTATTAGAAGTTAGTTTCCTGGGAACCCTCTGTGTCAAAGGACTTGAATGATTCTCTTCACACAGGATCATATGAGGACTCTTGTGGTAACCCAGGTGAATCTTGGGGAGTTGGATCAATCACAGGAATTAAGTGCTGTTCTACCTGCTACGCTCCCTGTCCGGGAGGCCCAGATGCTATCTGAGCTATTCTGCAATTACATGATATAGCACGGTTCGAGGGTTCCTGTGGAAACTAACAGTACAAAGTTAGATTCACTTTCCACCTATCTGTCATAGCCAAAACTGAGAAGAACACCACCAACACCTGAGCCCAGGTTGTGTGTGTGGATGATTTTTGGCATGTGTGTGTGTGCGTGTGTTGCTGTCTGTGTCTGTGTGTGTGTGTGTGTGTGTGTGTGTGTGAGAGTGTGTTTGTGTGTAAGAGGGGCCCATGGGGTGTGATTATGTGAAACACAAGTCTGTAGATATTATGCCAGGGAAGACAAGCAGACTGCTGACAAAAGAGGGCCAAGGCATCCCGGGAGCAAAAAAGGCCAGCTGAGCTCCGTCTGTCAGGCAGAGTACAGTTAATGCCACCCATCAACTCCACCTTATGGATTTAATGATGCTACCTTTAGCTACTGTCAGCATCAGCAAGTCAACAGGTATGATAAGCGTAGGTAGGATTCTGCACTGTCTGCTCAAGTGCATGGGGTAAACTCCATAACTCAAATTGTATGTTTCCACGGAAAATGTTCTTCAAGACAATATGCACGTTGTCCAGTAAAAGTCGTTAAAATTGCATGGTGTGAAAGATATTGTCTGTCCTCGCCGTACTCATTGATGCGGCTAGTGTAAGTTACAACCGTGCTAAAGGAGACAGGCAGCACTGTCTGGTCCCCAGCAGCACAATGGGCGCTACTCATGTGGCCCTGGCTGCTATATGAAAGGGAAAATGTGATCCAATGCACTGTGCATGGAAGACTGCCTCAGCCTTTTGAGAATGTATTTTCTCTTCTGTATAGGATTCCTACAGATGCAAGGAGCATGCTGTGTTTTAGGGTCGCCGAGGGCTGCCTGTGGGCCATATTTAAGTCCTCCTCTGTCTGTCTGCATGCTGCATTAAAACAGATGTTAGGCCCTCCGATATAAATCACACGCTGCATTTCATCTCCAGCACAGTACCGTTTTATGTTATAAGTGTTGCTGCTCATAACTTAAAGGGCCCAAATGAGGCATGAGATAGTGACCCGCGCATACTTTAAATAGTACGTTCTTCCCATAAAAGTCACTGTGATGCTCAGGCTGCAGGGGGTGAGGTACAAGACACGTCAGGGGATCGGATGATGATATTGTTAGATCTGGTTATCTTTGTGTGAAGATATGTGTGTGTGTGTGTGTGTGTGTGTGTGTGTGTGTGTGTGTGTGTGTGTGTTTCTGAGAGAGAGAGAGAGAGAGAGAGAGAGAGAGAGAGAGAGAGAGAGAGAGAGAGAGAAGTGAGCAGAAGCATGTAACTTTTGCACGTACTGCAACTAAGATTTCATCCAACTGTAAAATTGATTTTGTGAAATGTTGCAAACGTAAAATGTGATTTACAGTGTTAAAGTTTGAAATGAATGAGAAGGATATTTGAATGTCATGTAATGACAGTCTAAGGAATCAATTGTGATTGGGCAAGGCATTTTTGCCCTTTTAGTCACCGAGTGAGGTTGACCATAATTTATGTTGTTGAAACTACAAAATTAAATAAATGCAGACAGCAATTTCCTACTGCAGCAACAAATTACAACAATATGACGATGATGATATTGCCATTGCGTTGTCATGTTTTTGGAGGTCACAGTGGACAAATATTTTAGAGGCAACATTTTACATAGCTGCACAATGACGCTTCTTTAATTGTTTTTGCATCTTTATCAGAAACATCGAGCACATTTAAGAAGTTTTTCTAATACTGAGACTTTGCTGCATTTCGCTGTTTTCAATCAGCCTCTCTAAAGTATTAAAAAATATTCCCATGGAAAACCAGGTTATGTGAAAGAAAGGAGAAAAAGACAGTGGGAGGGGGACAAGAGACTAAAGTTAAAGCAGGGGAGAGAGACTGAAATGGAGAAAGTGATATTAACCTCAGAGCTATGACTAAGTGAAGTTGTGCAGTTAAATTACTGGACTCTTGCCGTATGTCATTTCAGCTCTGGCTTGCTGTTTGAAGATTAACAGCAGGGCTTTCCAACAGACCACCTCCCTACTCACCCTGCATCCATCATCCTTTTCCGCTTATCCTCAATCCTCACAACCTCTTCATCCTCCACAACAACAGCTCTGAGGGACAATATTATAACATCCGTCACTGTGATTGGGAACATTAAAGTTTCTGTAATAACCCGGCGTGCAAAACGAAAAGCAGCACACAAAAGGTAGTCAAGTCCAAAGTCAACCAAAGCAAGAACATAATTCTCACAATGTAATCACATGGCATGGTGAAACATTCCTAAACTGCTTTGAGATGATGGCAAAATACATTAATGACCTAATGTCAAAATATTTGTAGAAATGTGTCCAGGAAGAAAAACACACACCCAAGCCACGCAGCAGTGATTCCCATCAGAACATGACGGTGATTCCCCCGACAGAGACCAGATCGTGATGAGGGCAGTCGTCGCTTAATTGATTTCTCAGCGGCATCCAAATGGTGGTTTTTGGTCCAAGCTCAACTAAGTTTCATTGAGGGACTGCTTTCTCCTGACACATGCTCTGGCATCAACACAACTGGGCCTCCTGCCAACGTACCACCCCTGTGAAACCAGAATGAATTACCATGGAGTCTGAAAAAGACGTAACAGCTTCAAGGGAATCATTCAAAACAGACAAATCCAGAGTTTTGGCATCTCTTGATCCGTGTGTGTGTGTGTGCATGCGTGCGTGTTTCCGTGCTCTTGTCCCAGTCTTCATGTCAGCACCAGACAATTAGAGGCCTGACCCTGTAGGCCTTGCAGGTTTCCCGCCTGTGAAAGCATGGGAACCCTCAGCGGAGGAAAAACTGGCAGTTACTCCACAAGAACATGGTTCAACTCCCTCCGACATAACACATACGAGCGCATACACACATACATACACTCAGTGGTGATTAGGGGGTTCACCTCCCCACGACCCGGGCAGGGAAGCATGCTAAACTTTGACCCCTCTCATTATCTGCCCAGACGCTGCAGTTTGGGCTGGGGTGATAACCTTTGAACCCTGATTTTTAACCCTGGGGCCTGGGCCGGACTGTGCTAGGATAATCCTGTGTGAGTTTGCACGAGTGTGTGTTTGTAAGTGTGAGACACACAGGAAAAGAGAGAGAACAGCGAGCTTTTGGGGGGAGAGATCTGAACATATTTTGCATATTGTGGTGAGTGAATGACAGAAAAACTTAGCTCCCCTATAGGGAATCGTGCTGAAAAAGGCTGCTTACTCAGCAGGTCGGCGCTGTTTTCCCTTCAAACAAGTTTTCTCCAATGATTTTTCTCTGCCCTGTAGGTGTACTGTATAGAGGTGGCGTGGGGAAGATTTCTATACCACATTCTTCTCTCCCTAACGCATTCTAATATTATACCATGGTCTCTCGATTGGCCCAAGGCTCTGTTTTGTGGATGAGTGGACTGATATTAGATGTGTACAGCTATAACCAGCCCCTCTGGGATTACATGGAATTTATGTAGTAATCGTCATAATAAAGTTTTATATTGAGCCCTATAAGAGCCTTTGAAGGAAATTGCAAGTTAGTATGAAGCATATCTGTGTGTGTTTGTGTGTCTGAGAAAGAACAGATTGAGGGCTTTGAAAGCAAGTTTTGTAATGTGGCATGGGTGAAAAAAGTGAAAAAAGGCAAAATGTCATGATAATTCCTCATATTTCGAAGCATATTTTGTCAGTTTTATGCTGTGTGTAAACGCTTAGAAACAAGCAAGATTTTGCAGTAAACAAATAAAAAAAAACTTCATGTAGGGACTGTACTTCTCTCTCATTTTGTATCTCCTCTGTGTGGGTACACAACAGCAACAATCACATAGTCCCAAATCAAAGTTAGTGAGGCTAAACATGCATTTTAGCAAAGCAGGCATGACCATAAATTTTGAGTTAAAAATAAACCTAACTTGTTGCTTTGGTTTCCCCTTGCTGTTTCACAATGTGTGGTTGCTGTGTGGCCCGAGTGCTGGCTATGTCTGTGTACTGAATCACTTTTCACCGTGTTCAGCTGCTCCTGCTGCAGCGTTTACCTTTCTGCACAGCCAAGACCACGCCTGCACCACCAAAATATACAAGGGCCAGAATAAAAACATTTTGTCCAGTGTAATTGCAGGGCAAACATCAGTCAGCCTGCTGGACTATATATTTGCTCCCCAGCAAATAGCCTTTGACAAGAGGAGGGGGGCTGGAAATAAGTGCCTCAAAGTGCTCAGCGCTTAACGATTTCTTACTGACACAGCTTTGGTTTCGCTGACTGCACTTGACTAACAATGACCTCAACTCAGCCGTTAGTTATTAGTTAATCTGACCTTAACAGAACCACGTGAAATGTGATTCGGTGTAGTTGTTAATGACAAATGAATTTTCTGTCCCCTCAGTGTCGAAGGTGTGCCCTCCGTGTGACAATGAGCTGAAAGCAGACAACATCATGGAGCATTACTGCGCCAGTGACTTTGGTAAGTACCAGCAATTAAAAAGAGTGAGCCCTGCATATAGACACTTATAAAGTACAGTACAGGTGAGAAGGGGCAGTTTTATGCACAGCAGGGCCAGTCCATCTTAGCAGAAGAAACTACAGCTGTAACACTCATTGCCTGCAGGTGGCACAGAAGTTAAAACTGGAGCAGCTATTGCCTTCATTACCTGTAGGTGACGACATCAACTGCTAAACTGGTGCTGCAACGTTTCTTTCCTATAAAGGGCACAGGTGAGCAACTCTAAAGCCAGTCTAGAAATGATTGTACAGCGCCCCCCCCCTTGTGGAGAATCTGCAGCCTGCTAAACGTGAATAAGTACATTTGTGAGTGACAAGCCAGCAACAAAGTAGGATTGCATTGTGCACCACCATTCGTAGTTTCACATTTATTAAATCACAAGTAAAATGTAGGGAATAAAAAATGAAATAAAGAATTTGAGGCAAAGCTATTTAACATGTGCCATGTTGCACAGGTATGTGCCATCATGAACATTTTAGAAAAATTGTCTTTAAATTTGACTAAATCACACTAAAAGCAGTAGTTTATGTTATAAGTCTACCTTTCTGCCACCAGTATTCTAATAACATTACATTATGCAAGATAACAAAAGTAAAAGCAGGACTACTGCGAAGTAACTCTATCTCTCATACACATGCACATACACAATCTTGTCAATAAAAAGATCCATCAATATTAAAATATTCTGCACATAATTCTTTATCAACGTAAAAACATATTTAAAAACGTATTTACAAAAGCCTATTTTTAAAAGACAAAAATGACTAGTACCAGCTAACATTTTCTGGTAAAGGGTACTTCATCTGTACATAAAAATAATAAGGTTTGGGTTTTATGATTTTTTAAAAATATAAATATATATAAATATTAAATATTTATTGTTTGAGTTTTTATCTTCTTTCTCTTCCATTAAACCATAAGTTTGCAAGTATTTGTACGGTCAAAATGAGCACAGATATGTACAAGCAGGACACACATTAATTTTGCGCTATTCCTTCTGCTAGCATAACCCCTTTTTTCACATAAATTGACAAACTATTTTAACAGCTTTCAGACCCCAGTGTCCATTCAACATAATTTTCTAAACTTTCTACTTTCCAGCATTCCAGTTTCACCACAGTAATGACCTGCACACGAAGCCAAAACATAATTATTCCATTATTTCTGCTCATCGAGGCTTTTGGCCCATCATACTCCACAGCAGCTGAATTTCTGCTTGCATGGACTATTGCCCCAGTCTTTAGAGTTAATGATATACTGCTCTCTATTTTCAGGTTATAAGATTCTGAGCACTGAACTAGAAATGGTGACAAAAAACCCCATAACCTTGGGAGACTCATGACGAACAGGGCTTATGTTTCTGGACAGATTAGTTAGAATAGTGTAATTGAAAATTAAATGTGTCCAAGCCGGTGCTGAAAACCATATTTCTATGCTGTAGTGTCCCACAGAGGAAATGTCTGCAGTTTAAAAGAGACCAAGTATCGCAATCTATGTCTGGATTTTACCCACATCTACAAAATGGCCTGAATATACAGAACATGACCCATTATAAATCATAGATTATCACCCAACACATCACGTCCAACAACAACAACAGAATACGTCTTTGTGCACATTTCTCACACTGAGTTGCAGCCAAAACGTAGGCTCATCCCCATAATTACTCATGACTTTACCAAATCACCGATATTTATTTGTCTGATTCATTTCAAGATTACATATCTCAATCTTCCAACATGAGGGTGTTTCGGGGATCAGAGAGCAACACAGGAGATTCTTTCTGTTCATTAGAATGAGACATTATTACATGTGAAAGCAGATAGCCAGCCATACACACGCACACATTTTTTATTTGTTATTAATGCATGTGACTGGATGAGACCCGGGATGAGACGGGATGAGTAGAGAAGTCAAGATAACCATGACGTATGGATTTGGAGATCAAGGCAAGAATGTTACATGTTATTCGATAGGGCGATAGGTGATTACAGCTTGATCTCCTCCCTCATGAATTTTGTTACCTATTCATCTTTGGACACTGTTTGCCCTCAGAGCATTTTGAACTTCGTGTTTTATTACAGTCTACTTTGGACGTCTGATCCCTCTACATTCCTTGTTGTACCATCCAGGAGCATGGCGCAAATGACAAGAGCGGAAAAGAAAGGGGGAGGGAAGTGAGTCTGGCAGGGTACGGACAAGAAAGCCGACACCTGGCTGGTAGGGGAGGTTGCTTGCTTTAGCTTTAAGAAAACCTGCTTCTCCTCAAAATGACGGCACACTTCTCTCTCCTTCTCTTTCCATCAACTTCTACCCCTACGTCCCCTTTGCTCACTTTAAAGAAAGTGAGTTTGTATAAAGACGTGGGCATAGATTGTCACACGGATACTGGCTAGGCTGCACAGTGGGCCCCACTGCATCACTTATGACTGAATATGAGTGGGCATTCAAAGTGAAGCGGGGAGGAAAATAATTTTATCCATCCTATCTTTACTGAACACACGCATACATGAATGCATTCATTCACTAAAAAACGCACACGCTCAGGCATGTTTGCACGCCAATGCAGCACGCGCCCTCAGTGAAGGAGCTGGATGTGAATGAGAGGAAATTCAACACACACATTCCTTCTTGAACATGCTATCACTTCGCATGTACTGTATACTGTACATATCAGAGTGTACCGAGGGATGTTTATGCAACCGTAGACAAGCAGGCGAGAAGTGAAATGGCGATCTTCCAACAGGCTTGGGTACATAGCGATGCTTCATACCGACTCCACGCCTTTGCCCGGCCCATGATTAATTTCACCTGTCAAAATGTTCACCCAGAGAATTCCTATCTTAAATGCTTGGCAGTTCAATTTTAATTTCTCACGTTAAAATATGAACTTATAAACATGAGGCTCGACGGGAGATACAAGTCAGTACTTCATTAGGTTGATAAACTGGAGTTTGCTGTAACCAAACTACACATATATTGAAAACGGTGTACAGAGGTTATCTGTTCTGTATTTTTTTGTAAAATACAGGACTCTGAGCACAAAGTAAGCACAATATCCCAATAGAGAAGCATGGGATAACCAGAGCTTTGGACTCAAGACTTAAGACTTGGACTTGAGTCAGACTTAAGTCCAAAAAATGAGGACTTGAGACTTGAATTGGACTTGACTGCTTGACTTGACTTGGGACTTGAAAGCAAACATATATCCACAGATTTGACAAGGTAAAATCCTGTAACAATGAAAAAATAAGACAGACACCATGACACCAGACAGGCCTTGGATAGCTACAAAGTTTGTGAATTGGAATTATTAGGCCTATGCACTCAAAGGACTTGGTCTCAGTTATGTAAAAAACATGTTTAACCCTGGTTGTGAAAGGAGAAATGTTTAATTGTTTAATGGTTAGTATTCAGATATTTGAAAGACTTGCATCTTGATTTGCAATTTGCTTATAAAGACTTGTGACTTGGACTCACCCATAAGGGCTTAAGACTTAACTTGAATTTGTTTCAAAAGACTATGGCTTTAGCTCCAAAAAAATGGTTTATGGGCTTTTCCCAAGTCAGACATACAAACATACAGACAGGATGCAGTTTTTATATGCTGCAGGAGAGGTTAAATGATGGTACTCAGGAGAGGTATAAAATAGCTGCTTGTTTGGCACAGCACAGAGCTCAGTGCTCGTTTTGCACTAAGAAGAAATGTCACAGCTGCTCAAAGTAGAAGAGGACAGGGGAATCAGAGTGACACATGAGCAGCTTCTGAGTGTAAATATCTGTGCGAGTAAAAAAATATAACTCTCCCTCTCTTCTCCGTCAGCCCTGAAGATGAAAATTAAGGAGGTGAAGAAGGAGAAGGGTGACCGGAAGCTAATTGCAGCACAAAAGAAGAAGAAAGTGTTGAAGCAGGGTGTGCTAAGGAAGAAGGACCTGAAGAAACTTACCCTGTACATCAAGAATGGCGCCAACTGCCCGTGCTCCCAGCTGGACAGCCTGGGCTCCAACTTCCTCATCATGGGCCGCAAAGTGGACCAGCAACTGCTGCTCATGTCCATTCACAAGTGGGACAAGAAGAGCAAGGAGCTCAAGTTCGCCATCAAGTACATGAAGTCCCGTCAGTGTCCCACCTACCACACCGTCTTCCAGTGATGTGGCTCGCTGGACTGTTCGCAGAATCAACAATCACTCCCCATTAGATCCAAATTCTCATTTCAGTAATGCATCCATGATCCCTACAAAATTTGTTACCAGCCCACTACATAGTCCTACAAGAGGTCGCAGGGTGGTCAAGCTTTTATTTTCTCAGTTATAAAGTGAATCAGGTAGTCAAGGGGGTCGTTCCTGATCTGCTTAGATGAATTAAACATATTAATGTTGGAGAAGGGAAAAGCTGCACACTCTGCAGCTCCCTCCGAATAATAAAAGCCCCAAAGAAATCACAGATTTTATAATAATTTGGGTGATATAATTTTATTTCCCAAAGAAAATCAGACTTTTGATCTACTCCCTGCAATTAAATAGAATCTTCCTTAACAATTCTACTTTCCTCTTCTGATATAGTAGAACCAATCACTTGTATGATATCTTACAGTAACTTTATCAATTAGACAGTAGCATTAAGAATTGGGAATGTAAAGATTTGAGTAGGGAACATGTTTGATAATGTAATGATTATAGACAGACAGAATGGAAAGGGAGCTCAGTCAGAAGGCAGGGTTTGTTTCTGTGTAAGAAGAGCTGAGAGAAATGATACACTGCAGTATATGTGGACTGTGCAATGGGCCAGTGCACACACTGACACAGAGCTCCCAGGAACAACATCAAAGCAGAGAAATGTAGATGATCCACTTAACTGTATGTTTTAATAATGTAAAAAGTAGGTAATTCAGATGAATACTAGATGATTAGAAAACTGGGCTTTTTTCTTTTATCCCTGCTGGGAAAGAAGACCGATGGAACAAGACAGACTGACGGACTGGATGATGCTTCCACTGACTTTGTACAGCACAGATTTTCGTGGCCTGAAAGAGGGAAACTTGAATATTTTTTGCTTTTATAATTGGAGAGAGAAGGAGGTTAAGGCACAGAAAATCTCTTCCTGAAAACAAGTGGAGAATAAAAGAGAAAGAAAGAGAGAGAAAGAGACTCTGGACAGAACCAACAATGTTGGGTTGATAAGTCTCTGGTACTCGCTATTTTTCACTATCACTCTTCAAATGTTTCCTTTTTTTTGTACTTAAAGTTTTGCTTCAGTTAAACTTCTATTGTATGAAAGCAGAAATCATACATACAGACATAGCACCTGAATTCACTGTTGCCGTAGCAATAAAAGATGAAAATTTAACTTTGACAATATTTTCTAATCAGTTAACCTGTAAGTAGTTCTGTTACTGAAATACACCTTTGTTTTACAAAAAAAGTAAATGAATAAAATATATTTGAAATTTTTATAAAGAACATTTCTTTGAAATGTGCCATTTCGTCATCATTATGATTAAATCACAAAGTGCACACTCCTTTTCTGACTGCACCTGGGCAAAATGTTTGCTTGGAAGATAAAATACATCAGTGCATACAGAATATACACACTTACATAAGACATTTGGTACTCATTTCATACCATACAGAGCCAGGTACTCTCCTGAGTCTGTGTAATGCTTAATAGTTTAAATTTCCATTTAAAAAATATAAAAGTAATTTAAAACTTCATGCATTTTTCACGTTTGACAGATTCAATTGTTCCAATCGGATGCAGTCAACCCATGATCATGGGCCCAAACATAGACAATTAAAAATATCCAAAATCTATATAAAAAAATTACAATTTTAGTTGAATGTACTTACATGTTGTTCAAATGTAAGATTAAACTGCATTAGATTAAAAGCATTATACTGACCTAATCTATGTTAGAGTTTTTCCTAAAACATGAGGATACATTTGTGTTTTTATGATTGTACATTGCACATGGCCTGCCTTGCACCTTCATTTCTCCTTTCAAAGGGAAAAAAGAGATGAAACATCAATTACGCTTTGTGCAATGCCAAAATCTTCCAGAGCCACACTGGGCCTTCAACTACACAAAGCCTGGGCTACAAAACCACCAGTATTTAAAGTTAAAGAGTAAAGGGGTGATGCAGACAGACAGCAGGCTGCAATGTGACTGACCAACTTTATCAAAACCACCCAGACTTTAATCACTCCAGACGCGCACATAACCAATTCACTGCAGTAAAAAAGATTTGTCATCTTTGTTCTCCAAAATGCAAGACAGATCAATTGTGACACTGTACAATGTGTATTGTCTCCCGCCCATACTTCCCGAAATGTGGAGACTTTTGGAGACCATTTGAAGCGTGAACGCCAGTAGAGTGATGACCTATTTCCAGCCGAATGTGGAGATAGTGCACAGTCTGTCTCTAAACTGTGGAATGAAACAGGAGGGGACAGGGATAATGGGTAGAAAACATGTTGGACAGGACTGGCTTCATGGGAGACCTCAAAACCTACAAATTCTCTGTGAGTGATCAAACACGATAAACACTGAGCTAGAAATTTAAATTCCATACAGGCAGAGAAGGCTTTGTTGGAAAGTGTTGACCCCATCCTTCAGAGCTGAATCAGCTCCCATGCAGTAGATTACATGTAGCTTAGAGGGAAATGATGAGCAGCTTTAATAAAACAAGATGTGGTAAATCAGTGAACTCAAAGTGGAGAGAACAGAGAGAAGGTGAAAAAGCAGACGGGGGAGAAACCTGGCTGGATCCCACAGACACCCATCAGCACCTCCTTAAAGGTCACTTAGTAGAGTTAATAAGGGCCTGATGAGGGACCAGTGACTCACATAGAAACATACACACTCAAAAGACACACATGTTGGGAAAAATGTGACTACAAGCTCCCATTGTCTCACTTTCCCTCAATGAGACCTCAATTCAAACAAATATCAGTTCCGTCAAACATACATGCACTTTACCACTGACTGGTTACAGAAAAGTAGTGCAGAAAGAACATCGCCACCACACACACACACACTGTAGAAGAATGGCCACATTGTCTGTTTTTTATTGCAGTGCACTGATAAGCAGCACCTTTTTCACAGTTGAATAGTGGCCATCTGTCTGGCTGTCACTTGCACACACACACACACACACACAAAATCTCACACACTGTAGAAAATATTCATCTAAGTCATACATTATCATATACCGTACATTCCAGGAGTTGTAATTTGCTTATGTAATTTCTCATTTAACATACTTTCCTTCACACACCAACTTGTTCTACTTATGTTGGTGATTTTCTACATTTTCCATCATTTCTTTTGATAAACCCAGAGAGATGGATCGAATTACAAGAAAATATTTTCCTTGTGTGATTAAGATCATTTGGGAAATGAGCTAATGAAGCCTGGATGTGTGTACTGTAAATCAGATTTACGGTATATTTTTACACAGACTGACAGTGAAACCAGTGGCTGTAAAATGCTGATACCTTACAGTAATCTCTTTATCCATGAGGTTTTGTAAGATTTGTTTATAAGTTATAGACAATGAAAGAACAAGAAATATCCAGTGATCCAATATTCAATATCAGATTTTGTAACTCCATTTCAGGATGGGTGGAGAGAGCATTACAGAAAAACTGTGAGTCTTCAAGGAAGCACACGCTTCCTTGAAGACTCACTTGAAGTTTTGAACTTCATTGGCTTCGGGGCAATGTATTGTCAATTGGCAACAAATTACATTTTTCTGAAAACAAGTAAAAAGGCTATAAATTACAAATTGTTACAAGTTCATTTATAAAAACAAGATTCAAAAGATAATTTTACTACTTTCTAGATAATGTTACTTTATCGGGACAAGTTGGAATAATCTCAACATTTGGTTAGATCTTTTATCTTCTTTTAACTACAACATGAATGTAGACATGAACACACGAGCCAGTAAGCACACACACACACACGCTCATACACACGTTAATCAGATTTGACTAGTCTACCTCAACAGAAAGAGACCATTATATAACATTCTGGAGAGTCAGAAGAATTTCTATTAGTTGCAGCATGCCCCTCTCTACCCACCACACAAAGTACCATTAAAACAGCATTAGACGGTAAGCCAACATCCTTCTGGTCTGAACCACTAGACCACCTGTCTGCAGGAAGGGGAGGACAGAAAGAGTTGTGCATTCATTTAGAAGAAAAGAGTGAGAGAGGGTGGAAACAGCAGCACACGGACAGAAGGACTATACTGGCTCCGAGCCTTGGCCTGCCTTGCTCAGTAAAATGAATTAAAGATGTTGCGTTTTGTTGTGTGTGCGTGTGTGCGTGTTGTGAGTTTGTTGATGTGCATAAGTGTGCCATGTAGACTCCCTTTAAAAGGCCCAGAGCAAGCCAGGGAATCATTTTCTCCCCATAATAAAGTCAGAGAAACTTTCTCCGTGTGGCACACACACAGTGAGAAGGCTCGTTTCCACAACATTGCTCTCATTTACATGCATACTTGTCCGAGCTTAAAAGCCAGTTTCAGCTAGCTGAGTCATTTTCTCAGTCATGATGAATATGAATGATAAAGCAGGATTGTTTCAGTAATGTCATTTCTAAACCACTGCAACGTGGAGTCTGAGCCATTTGACAATGCATGTGGAATATGAAATCACTGAGTCAGAGGGATAATTATCTGTTCTCTGTGACACCCTCACATTCCCAGTGTCAGTTTACATATTGTTCAATGATTTCATACTGGAGAGTGTGAGTGAGTGAGAGTGCGTGCGAGTGTGTGCGTGCATGCGCGTGCGTGCGTGCGTGCATGTGTGAGTGAGTGTGAGTGAGTGCGAGTGAGTGTAGGTGTGTGTGTGTGTAGGTGTGTGTGTGAGCGAGTGAGTGTGTGTGTGAGTGAGTGTGAGTGCGTGCGTGCGTGCGTGCGAGTGTGTGTGCAAGTGAGTGAGTGAGTGAGTGTTTTCCATTCTGCTAATTCTACTTCCTCCCTTCCTCACTGCCCAGGTGTACTGCAGGTGTATCCTATGCAGAGTATTTTCACCAGATGGCAACACCCCTTCAATCAAAATCTGTTTATTGATTGGTCAGCTGATCTGATGGGAGTGTAAACAGAGCAGCTGGGCTGTTGTGAAAACAGCTTTACTATAATATTAATCATATTGCATTATTTGTAATACTGCATATTAGGCAAACTACCTGTGGAGACAGAAATGACAGCACCAACGGTGGCTCTACCTTTATTCATATTACGTCATAAAATAAAATGTGTATAATCTGACTCATGAATGAATCACAAAAACACTCTTGTATCATTGTTTATCTTTTCTTCATAAGTCAAAAGGCTTTTCTTATTCTCCGTTAAATATACATCTATATAGTCGCGGTTATTATTATTAGTCCCTGTAATATCATGAACATCATGAATTATGTGAAAGTTCTCATACCAAATGACATACTGAGGATTTCAAGAAAATGACTGTGTATTTCACTACCAATATAATCATTAGCAAGGTGTTCATGTGTGTGTGCTCACATTTACACTTGTTATTTCAAGTGTCTCATATCAAGGTAAAATCAAGGTGCAATTTAATACACTTTTGTTTGTCATATATGCACCTTTATCACTCCAGATCACCAATCTGATTGCAACTATCTTGCTTTTCCTGTAGTAGATGCACATCTAGATAAGTAGGCTCTACTCCAGAGGGTGGGGGTAATGACCTTGAAGCTGTTTGGTATAACCGCTAAAAGAAGAATACCTTGTGCTAATAAGTATCCATCAGTCTCCACAAACACATTGATGACTGGCATGGATGGACTTCATCATGGGAACTCACAGCGCTCTCTCACAACAGCAGGTTGTGTGTTGAAATTGCTGGAGTCGCTTTTCTTCTTGTCACTTTAATTTGACTGCGGGGGTATCACAGGAGGAAAACCCTCTAATTGGCTACTTTAACAGTTACACTTAAAATATTGTATATGTAGGTGGGTATTTCTTGGAAGTAACCGGAGAGTAGATGAATTTACACCTTTTTAACGTCTGGCTAGTATGCGTCTCAAACCACCTCCCGAGGTGGAGAAGGATTATAATACAAACCTGTGGATACACAACCTGATTCCTGAATCGAATCACTCCAAGCAATCGAATCACAATCCCTCTCTAATGCCTCTTGGCTGCATTTACACTTTTTTGGAATTATTGGCTAATTGGCTACCCCCTCCCCCAAAGACGCATGAAGTGGCTAAGTGTGAGAGGAGCAATAAGTGACAGTCAAATTGTAGCCTTTCCTCTTCTTGGTACTGATCTGTGTCCCACACTGACTCAGTGACACAATGACACTGTGACAATGGCATTCAAAGCATGTCAGCTGGCCTGTTGTACTGGAGTGATAAGGTCAGATCCACATAACACACACACACACACACACACACACACGCGCGCACACACGCACGCACAACAACACCAACCTGAGGAAAAGAGGGCAGGGGGACAGAAGAGGCTGAGGGAAAGAATGAGGGGGGAGAAGGGACTGGATAAGAAAACACCCAAGCTGCTCTCGAGGGACCTTGGCTCTTGGAAACAATCACATGGGCCTCAGTGTCTCCTCTGCAGTGGAAAATGAATAAATTAATAGGTGGAGTAGAAGGCCTCCCATGGGCAGGGTCCTGAAGCCATCTGTGAAGGCCATCAGTGTGTCCCAAACCTGCTGTTTCCCTACTGAACCAACATGTCAGTCTGGAGATTTACAGCCGCACGGAAGCACACAAACACACGCCCACGCACCAACACCCTCGCACACGCAAACATCAAAGAGCATATACTCGTAGGTGCAGCCAAACACGCATCCACATGTATTTATACAGAAGTGTGCCAGGATGCAAAGGCACAGACAAAACAAATATTGGCACAAACACATAAGTGGAAACAAAAGTTCATACTCTTCACACACCCACGTGCATGAAAAAAACACTTGGCTGGCGTGGAGATTTACACCCGTTTGGAAAGACAAGCATCAGCCAATAAATAAATCTGTTTCCCTGGAGACCTGTTGACCTCCCTCGCTCACCTTTTGTCACTTTTTGTTTTTTTGTGAGGTGAAAGTGTGTTGGTGTGTGTGTGGGCATGCAGGCTGATAAAACTGTGCACAGAGTCAAAGCCCTCCTCTGTGGCTGGGGGGTTAGCAGCCTCCATGTTTTGGCAGTCAGGTCGTGAACTCTGACCCCATCAGACCCTGAGAGACGAGGCAAAGTTTTTTCAATGTGCTGGATCTGGTCAGGCCAACTGTGGGGAGGTTTGTGTGGTGTGTTGTAGTCCAAGACTTACCAAAACTGAAATGTGCGCTGGCAAAAACTTATCAGGGTTTAGCTCAAAGAGGAAGGAAGAGGATAAGCCGGAAGAGAAGTCACTTTAAATATGCAAATAAATGAAAAAAGCAAGAAAATAGCCTAAATAGTTTGTGTTAAGTTGTTGGGAACTTCGCAATTAGGCCCTTTAAGTTTGTCTTGTCTGTCAGTAATCTGGTGATAAAAGGATCTCTTTTTCTGTCCTGAGTAAACGCTACTGCTTGAAGTGAAAGATGGACAAAAAAGAAATTACTTGTGTTTCTGTTTTGCAGAACTGTACAATAATAAAAAAGATATTCACTTGGTGAAATATCAGGTTTGATACAAACACAGTCTCTGAAGCATAGCGATCTACTGCTAGTAACATTAGCATTGTAGCTAAGGTGGCGCTGTGTTACATTTGAAAGACTGGACCCAGCAAATATTTGGCATTCTTAATGACTCTGTCGGGCAACTAATTGTTTCAGCACTATACACCATTTTGACAGAAAAGCTATATTTACTTAAGTGTTTTCATCTTAATCTGCCTTGTTGGGCATTATTTAGGCAGCCTTAAAGCTCTACTGAAGCCTGTGTTTGTCTTCTGCTCTGCCTTTCAATCCTCTGCACCTTTTCAGCCTCAAGGTAACAGACTTCTCACTCTTTACTCCTCCTTGCCCTGATGACAAGGCACAGTTCATGTTTTACTCACTCTCAGGCAATAACTTCTCTCATTGTTTCATTATCACTGACCCCTTTCTGCACCTCACCGCATCTCCTCTGCCAGCCATTGCTTATAATAAATCCCAGGATATCATCACATATGCCACTGAGATGACAAAACACACATTAGTCCTGTAACTACAGGACTGAAGATACTCCTCACAGTTGGATACATCTACAGCATTCAATTAGCAACCTTGTAATATCGCTTGAAAGATAATATGCGTGTTTGGCGCGGAAGCTTAAATGATGCGATTGCTTCTGTGTTTCAGGTTGACAAAACAAGGGAGATGAGATTTTAATGATTTGGTGTAAACATAGATCCATATCTCTAGTGATGACGCAGGATGTCTCCAAAATGTGTTTAGAATTTTTGATACTCAAATGACGCACTGAATTTCACAATTTATCAGAAAGGCCTAAACATTTTTGTGAGAATTTTTACAATAAAGCCTGCTGCAATAAATATTCACACCAATCTGCTGTAACCAAAGTCCTTAAATGTTCCCCACTGGTATTTGTCCTTGGTGTGAATACAGACTGCACAGTCTTAATCATCTGATCCCTTTCCATGAGCAGATTGCCCTCCCAAAAAACGGTCTGTACTTTCCCCTGCTGCCTAAAACAATAACCCCACCAAATGCAGCTCCACCGAGCCAGCTTCAGAGCAATCGTTCTTCGGCATTTGAAGTGTTTATGGACATTAATGATCCAACATTTCAGAAGAGCTGCACATGTTTGGCATAGCGGAGCACTTGGGCAAAGGGAGAAAGCATGTTTCAATGGAAAGTGTTTCATCAGAAGAGTTGTGCTGTTTTATAGTGTGGGATGTGAGGGTTGAGGGTGAGTACCCCTGGGATGTCAAAACATCAACTGTCCGACTGGAGAGAAATCTCAGAAATGCAATGAAAAACAGGTGTTTAAGTAGAAGTAAGAGCATCCTGGCAGCGAATACAGATGTCAGATATACAGATGTCATCCTACGCTCCTGTCAGACCTGCTTGACACACACCTGCTCCTTCAGGTGATATACAGTATAGTATAGGGCTGCAACTGACAATTAGTTTTTATTGATCCGTCTGCCAATTTTTTCTTGATTGATCGAAATCGTTCTAAGATCTATGAAATGTATGAAAATGCAGATAAATCTTTCCCAGAGCCCAAGGTGACGTCTTTAAATTGCTTTTTTTGTCTGACCAACAGTCCTAAACCTAAAGAGACCAACTTTATATAAAACAATCATATTAAAGAAGCTGAAACCAGCAAATGTTTTGCTTAATAAATGACTGAAAGGAGTAATTGATTATTAAAATAGTTGCCAATTCATTTTCTGTAGAATCGATTCATTTGCTAATCGTTTCAACTTTAATACAGTGAAATGTAATTAACACACACAAAATGCCACTAACACATTTATTGTTTCACAGTGTCAGACATTAAGCTACTGAATCATAAAGTCACACGATTAGTCGGGTTGACAGAAAATGAAACAACCACTTTGATGATCAATAAATCGTTATTTGTCCAGCAAAAATGCCCAAAAGTTGTTGGTTCCAGCTTCTCAAATGTGAGGATTTGTTGCGTTTCTTTGCATCATTGTGAGTTTAATATCTTTGGAGCTGTTGGTTGGACAAAAGAAACCGTTCGAAGACGTCACCTTGGGCCCTGGGAGATTGTGATGGGCATTTTGTCATTCTTCTGACATTTTTAGAATAAATTATTAAAAACAAAATCAACAGATTCATCCATAATGAAAATTATTATTTACAGCCCTAAACCTTTGTAGAAGGACAGAGACTAAGTGCGAGTAAACACATACAAGCAGCATGGGGAAAAGACAGCTCTGTATTCCATCGCTCAGCTCGCAGGACCGAGCCAGATGTAAATGATTTACACTGCTGTTCTTGTTCTCCGCTCAGCTTACATGATTTTGGAAACTTGTGATCCTCTTGAACATGTACTGAATGAGAATGTTTCTCACATGTTCTGCATACTGATCTGTGACCAAGACAAGCACAAGGTCAGTCAGTTCACCAGACTGATTCTCTGTCCATCCAACCTCATCTTACTCTATGGTTGCCTCTGTCCAGATCTTTATTAAATTTTCTCTCTGTCACTCATTTTTTGTCTCATGTAAACTCTTAACTGTGATCTGTTTATCTATACATCACTGTGTCTGCATCTGCGTTTCCGAGATCAGAGTTTAAGGGATGACAGACACAGTGCAGAGCTTCCTGGAGACCTTTAAGAGAGACAAAGAGGACACAGGAACAAGATTTCACCACACATCAGTCAGCCAGCATGAGTCCATATGTGAGAGCTGGAGCTTGGATTTCAAGCATGCAAAAGTCATGCAACTGTCTGTTTGTGAAGGATGCAGCACCGTTGCTAGGGCACAAGATATTTTTTGGACATAAATATAACCAAAACGGGGAATAAAAGACAATAAAATAAACAAACAGGGAGAAGGATGAGAGGATACACCCTGACCTCTAGGTTTGTGATGTATTCTGTCCAAGCATGTTTCAGTGATGACACATATTCACACTATACGGGTATATATCGCATAAGAGTGCCACCTTCATTTCCAAAAGACATTTATTTTTATATACGTCATTCATTCAACTGAAAACCCCACTGACATGTGGTAAAAACACACCAGATGAAACTAATATGGTGGAACAGAACCTCAGCATGTCCACATTTCATGTGTAAATACAGCAAAGGCAAGTGCAGCTGAAAGCACTTATATCAATGATATACTGATGAAGTCATTGCTCTGTGGATTGCTTAAATAACTTGATATGATATGCAAAAGCACTGAAGTTGGCACATGGGGACAGAGTTAGTTTGGACTGCATATCAGGATGAAGAAAGGCTTCAGCCGAGGCACTTCAACATTCTCCCGCAATCTCCCATAATAAGTCACAGGACACTTAAATCACCATGTTCCTGGGTTTTCTGGTATATCACCATATCATGGTGTTGTGTTTTCAGATGGGGCAGGGAAAAATGTACAAATCCAGATTAAGAGCAATGAGTTAGCATTCCAGTCTACAGTGGCTCAAACACTTTGATGTATGTTGCCTGCATGCAGCTGTTTCACAGTAAAAGCCTCTCATCCACTGGGAGCCTGAAGAAGCAAAAGCAAGGAGGAAGGTTGAACTGGGATACTAATTCATGGCTTGTGAAAGATTTGTCACATTTGTGCATTTTGTGCTTGAGAGTAAAAAACATGTCCTGTTTTTTGTCATGTGATTTGCTTATGAGATCATCTTCAGTTGTTTATATTTTAAAATCAAAAATATGCCTAGGGATGTTGGGATTTCGCTGATGTGTATGCCTGTTTCAGAGGGTATATTACATAGATACGCAGTGAGGAGGTGCACAGTCATCTACTGGTCAGTGCGGTCGATGTGAGTGAGTGATGATGAAACCCTTGGTAGTTTTGACCTTCAGCTATCTGAGGGAGCTCCCTTGGCTCCTTCATCACACTCTACACAACCTCTGTCTCTGCCTGTCAACACCAGCTTATAAAGAAAGAGCCATCACTGGCCGACAGCATACACAAAAAGACACACAGCAATACCTCACAATGGGAGACACGAGTAGCTAGCTCAGCAGTTACAGGATGGATATCTGTAGCTTCAGCTGAATGGCACAATTTTTCCAAGTAGCACACTTGCTTTGCTACATAAGGGCTGGCAGAAACAAAAGGGAGATTCCTGAGCTATGAATGAGTGTTGCAAGTGAAAGAGGGCCATGCTGATGTGTTTTGACTGCAGAGCCCACACTACCACCCCGCCACCTCATTCCTTTTCCTCCTCTATTGTCCCTTAGACCGTTTTCCTGGAACCACATCCCCCTCCTAACAGACATTCATCAACTAGCCCAATCCATCCACCTTTCATTCATCACTCTGACTACCGGGCACTGACCAGTAAGTCTCTGTTTACTCACCATCCGGTGCCTTGAATGAGCTGTCCTTGCTGGATGTGTCATGGGCGCTACCCAGGGGACCAACCCTTTGCCTGGAAGGCATGGCAACGTCAGGTTTTGATCCATGCTAACACTCACCGCCCAAATATTCAGATGCTGTAACCTGATTCTTAGAAATTTCACTGCCATGAGAAGCTTCTTTCATGTGTTTTTGTCATATGTCACAAGTTTCTTGTGAATAACATTTTGCAGTTCAACTACAGTAGATAAATCTTTGTCTCACAAACCTTTCTACATATAGAATACTCTATGCTACAACTGTATGCGACACAACACATATGTACATAATGTCTTTAAATAATCTCTAATTCACAGAAATAATTTGGACTAGGTTAGAATTTAGGATATAATCTCTATATTTGATCAGAAAATGTTGAAAATATGAAAAAGCAAGCATTTATTGTGTGCAAAATTGTTAAAAAGGGCAGCATAAGATTACACAGTGTACTAATAGCATAGTGGTGCAACATATTTAGTATTTCATTCTCTCTCTACATGTAAACAGATATATGTGGAATGTGTCTTAAATATCCATAAGTGATCGGAAAGAGAAGAGTGAATGATGAGAATCAATCCTTCGAATGAATCCACAGTACATAAGCCTTTACAGTGTTGAAACGATTGGTTAGCTGACAGAAAATTAGTTGATGACAGTTTGATAATCGATTACCTGCCCTATGCCCGATTCGCTGATTTCAGCTTCAAATGTGAAAATGTTGCTTTTCCCTTTTTTAATACCAATTACAAATTAAATATCTTTGGACTGTTGATCGCAAAAAAAACAAGTAATTTTAAGTCGGTACCTTGTGCTCCTCGAAATTGTGGTGGGCATTTTTTGCGATCTGAACGTCTCACCACAAATGGATGATAAATTGCGTATGTTGACAGTATGACTGTTGTACTAATTGGGGCCAGTGTGTGTATGTGTCCTCAGGTCACAGTTTGCAGGAGAATATGATCAGTTTGGACAGCTCTGGGGTCCGGTCTGGCCTCGACGCCCCTCACCTTCTCTTCTCTCCTCTCTCTCTGCCATTTCACTGACTGTAGACCTACTGCTGGCAGCTCTGTTGATGTAGAGGGACAAGTCAACAAATCAACGGCTTCCTATGCCAAACTCATCAAACAACGCTCAAACTGTGCTGCACTGGCTCATCCACACAGACAGGCATTTGCACACATACATGTAGCCAACATACCTGCAGCACAAACACATACATGCACTGAAATTAACCTCATGGTTACACACAGGTTTGCCACTGACGTGTGTGTGTTTTATCTATGTTTACCAGGCGCTAACATGATACAGTCACTCAGTTCAGAGCCAGCAGCTTGGCGGCTGCCGGATTTAATTTTTCAAAGGCTAAGAATAGACTTTTACAGGTTTCCCCCACGCCAAAGTAAACACCAACACATTTTCACAACAACAACAGGGGCTCTCAGAGTCAGTCAGATCAGATCAGCGCCCCAGAAGAGGCCAGAGCTAACTGAATCAGTTTCTACTAGCAAGCAGGGAGATGCTTAAACACTAATAAAATATACTTCTCTTTATCATCGGTTTTCTCTAACGGCTTTGCTTTCTGAAATGTAACATGTAGAAAAAACCTATAGCCAGAGGAACAGCAGCAGCCTACTCCTACAAAGCAACCCCTCTATAATGTGGCATGTAAATGTCTGATGTATTTAATCAGTGGGCAGCACATGTAACCGCTCGAGTTTTATTAGCCAAATGTTTAAAGAGAGCTCCCAAGTGCATTTTTTCCAAGGACTTAAAAATACTTACATAAGAGTATTTGAAAAGGAAAAGTATGCTTGCAGTGTCTGCTAACAGGGTGGAAGGGATATGCATGTACCATGAAAAAGCCAGTAATGATAAAGGCCTGCTGCAGGCCTTAAGGGTAAAAACTGGGTCATGTCTTTGTCAAAGTATTGCAGGGGAGACAGATGTGTGTATTCAGCGAGACAGAGACAGAATGGTTGCAATAATTCATCCTGTCGCTCCAGAAAATGATGGCTTTATTGGCTACCTGTCAACAAGCAATGCCCTTGGAGAAGATATCGTATCAGAAAGGGGCGTTTGTGCAAGTATATGTGTCTATGTGTGTGTGTTACGACCGGGCATGGTCAATGACAAATAGCAATCAATTAGGGTGTGTGCTGAGGTTCCTGGGTAAAGGTTCTTTCTCCATGACAAGGTCAAAAACATTAAGACAAACATAGTGCAGGTGTCACAAATCAGTGAACTTTCCAAAAATAAAATGAATAAAGGAAGAAATGCCTCTGTGAAATTTCTGGCTAAAATGTTGTCAAAGACTCCCATGTGGTGAAGCATTTAGGCCTAACCAAGAAGAAGAGCCTGTGCTGCGTCACCTGTGTATGTGTGTGTGTGTGTGTGTGTGTGTGTGTATGTGTGTGAGTAAGAGCAGGGGCCTCTCAGAGCACTAATGACAGCTGATGATAGGCTGAGAAGAACAGCTCTGTGACTGATGAAAGCTGCTGCGACACTGAGGCAGAGAGAGGGGTCAGATTGTGGTGGAGTGGACTACAGCGCACAAAAGATAACACTAATGACACAGCTATTTCATCATTTCACACTTGCTTGGCCAACACAGTGACAATGAAGGTCGCTGCTAAATTAAAAGTTGCCTTTAAAAGTTAGATTTTTAAAACTATTTTTCTAAATCAGCTTCTTACTAGGAGTGCTGGGATCTGATGGACCCAGACTAACTGAGTTTTGACAGTTAAATGCTTAATAAATAAAACCTAAGAATGGTTTTACCAAACTTTGTGGTTTATTTAGTTATGAATATTTAATGTAAGAGCAGAATACTTTATTTAAATTTAAAACCATGTCTTCAGAGGCAGTTTTGGCAGGTCCCTTCTAGTATTTAGGGCATTTTACATCCATTGAGTTGCTACAGGTCATGGGAAATATCAATAAATGCAAGCCAATCTGGGCGACCCTATTCGTCCCATGAGTTGACGGGAGTGGTTGCCTGCAGGATGACATTGGCCATATCCATTGGGCCCTGGTGGTCACTAAAACATTTTGATGAGCATAGAAATGATGTGAACCATATGCCATGGCCATGTCAGTCACATCTCAACACTTATTAAATGGGACTTTTTGGATTTCCACCAACTACCAACAGCAATTAAAAACCCAATAAAGTAATCTCTCATGGAGGAACGCTGTCATATCCTTCCAGCAGAGTTGCAGACTGTTCTGAAGGCTCCAACACAATAATAAAGCTTAATATTTGTTCTACTTTCTATTTTGGCTACCTGTATAGCACTTGGTTTTAATAGTGTAGCTTATAAAAATACTTACTTGTGGACCCAAATTAGTTGGATCTACAACTATAAGCCAGAAAATACTTAAACTCTTGAAGCATGATGAAACAAGGCTGTGACCGATGATGGCTGACTTCATCAACAAAGAACTTCAAAGGCCAGCCGAGTCTCTACTGTATAGCCTCAGGCTGACTACTCATCAATCTGGAGACAGCACTGAGGTGGTGCTATACATCCAGTAGATAGCATCATACATCAAACAAACTCTGGAAATACTACCCTGCTCTTCGGCTGCGGCAGAAAGCTATCTGGTTTGAGCCCACACACGGCCTCATGTGGAAAACATACGTGTGGAATGCTTAAATACACTAACAATTTTTAACTGTGGACTTTCAGTATCAAAATCAGTGTCACAATCTCCGATCATAATCAACACACAAACCTACGTATTGGTTTTAAACTCCTGTTACAGGGGTATAAAGTAAAATAAGATACAGTTGATCCTTTTTTACATTCAAGGGTCAAATGTGCACATGGTGCTGCTGGACTGTGAATAATATGTGAAACATTCAGTACTCACCTATCTTGATATGTATTTATCCACTCATTCCACTGCTAAATAGTTGGAGAGTGTGTTAGAAGGGAGTAGGTGCTACACCCAAAAAAGTGTGTGAGAGGTATGGTGGTCATCCTCTTACTCAATTACACCTGATAAGAGCTGGTTGGAGCTGATCTGTCAGATCTTATCTGATGTTATAAAAAATACAAACCTCTGCAATGTGTGGTTTTCGCACACGCATGTGTGTGTGTGTGATAGTGGGGGGGCAGAGACATACGTACACATGATCAGTTATAGACATAAGAGACACGGAGCTGATAGGAGACACACCGCTGTACACCACACTAATCTCTCTTCATACTCATTGCTAAGTGAAATATAGCACAGCTATTACTGTCCATACAGAGAGCACTGTGTACAGTAGGTGACAGCATACAGATGCTCTGTTGATACAGTATACACAGACAGCAGACACATCCTGTATGTATTATAGAGGACATGGCACCAGGGAGCCCACACACCACACACAGAGTCTTCGGCCCTCAGGCTGAGAGCAAAAGAAGCCTCCATGGTGAAATGCTGTAATTGCATCTTAACTGTCCAGCACAAACTCAAACAATTTGGTCATATCCTGCACAGATGCAAACAAACAAAGGAATGGGAAGAGCAATACAAGAGCAACATTAAATATCTGATGCTGTCATTACTACCACGACTTTCTGGCAGAAGTATTACGCTAGTCCGCTAGTGCTTTTACAGACATTTAGAATAAATAATATGAGAGGTGAAAGAACTGCACGAGTATGAGCAGAATTACAAAGGGAGCAGTAGACTGAAGTAACAAGCAAAGGAACGAAAGTCGGCAAAAAAAGTGTAGAGGAAGAAAGAGAGGGGGTGAGAGACCAAATAGAGGAGAAACGGGAGGGAGAAGGGCAACGTCTGAGTGTAGGAGACCCAGGAATGTTAATCCTCTTTGTATGTCTCCCAGAAATTATTAAACTTTTCTAATATCAGGCATGACGAGAAAAAACAGGTCATAAATAGGTCAGCTGTGGGAGAAGAGAAAAAAAACCAAGACCAAAGCCAGTGGTTATGCTCACAGCAGCACAGCTTTAAAATCACACAATGCAAAGCCACAAACAAGCCGGCATTACTGCCTGCAGGCGTTCATGTACAGCAACAGAACCAGAGCCTGTTGACAGTCTGCATGTCTCAGCTACACTGGGCTGGCTGTACGTCAGTGGTAGAGTGGACATGAATATTTGCACCCTAAATGAAATCAAGCTACACTGAAGTGTAACATGCTGGCCTGGTTATTCATTAACCACAATAGCCGGAACCACGTGACATATGAAATACATCATGCCTGCTGCTACTGTGTGAAAATGGCCCGAGAAGCTGGCAGGCTGAGTGGAGGAGTCACAGAGAACCACTTAGCGGCTGCGCTAGGCTAATCAGATGCGAGACGTCAATGCCAAACTGTGTGTACTTAACCCCTACGTTTCCTGGAAAATGTGCTCTCTGGAGGAGGATGAAGAGACGACGAGCACACATTTTCCACAGCTCTGGAATCCCTGAGGCTCAGGGGACTGGATGTATCCCTCTTTTTCTCTTCATTTTTTTCCTCCCAGTCTCTACTTTCCCTTGCTCTCACCACCTTCAATGAGCTGCATCATTACCAGCAGATTTAAAGACAGGGCAGATGAAGAGCAACACAGGGGGTACGGGTGGGTTAAGGGGGGGGCATGTTTGTGTCTGTTGCGCACTGGTGTCAGCAGGGAGACAGATTGGAGAAGCATTTCCTTGCCTGTCAGAGGAAAGGCCCTCTCACAGGAGGGCTTAGACATCATAAATCCTCTGCGATTCTTTCCATGCCCCTTTTTCTCTACGTCTCTCTCTCTCTCTCTGAGCCTAAATTCTAGTTGTAGTGTCGAAAACAATCTGATTCATAATTTCCCCTGAGTGGCTCTGTGAATTAGCCCCTCACACAGCTTAACAGGCCTCACTTTCACACGGTCTCTATTAATCAGCGTCTGTGGTCGCACACTCTAAACCTGTGGTAACCTCCAAGCTTGTCCAGCACCCAGAGCAGCCGCACTGGACTGTCTCCACTGATACTTCATTAAGTTCAAACAGTGCCATTTATCTCTGTGATTCTGTCATGTATTACTATGTTAAGTATTATGTTCAAGTACTGTTTTATTGGGCCTTTATTGTGAAATACCATAGACACCCATACACCCACTTGGGCTCTTTCACACGCTCTCACTTGGCTCTATATATATATATTCCTCCATCAAAAGCAGCGCAGCCCTGATCATTAACATTCTTACATTGAAGAGCAGTTTTATCACTCCGACCACACGAAGGAGCCGCTCCCTTTGATGTTCAGTTATAGTCAGCATCGGTTCTGTGTTGGTGCTAACTAAACGTCTACCTGCAGGATGTCCAACTACTGCTAATCTAACGAGAACTCTGTCGCTGTGTGAAGTAGCCACACACCTGTCTCATGCCAAGCACCACGATGGACTCTATCCAACAAGGTCAAGGATGAGCAAAAATAGCTGAATCTGGTTGTTTGAGAGCCACTGTGTATCTGCTGTGCATCTGACTGAAGGATTTACACCCTCACCTCTGGACCAGTTCACTCATCAGGCCATAGACGTTCCTCAGATTCTTTGCTGAATGGGGAAAGCCCACTACATGAAGCCTTCCCACAGCAGACATAAGTACTGTTCACACCCACAGACACATAAGACAAAACAAGACACTGAATATAAAAACTTTATCTAAAGAGATACATGGGTGCCAGCCAATATTTATTTATACTGCACATGACTGCCCTCTTCTGGTCTTAGTCCTTTTAAGTGAAAGGGAGAAATCTGCATTATTACTGTTATTTATTGTAATGCATATGACAGTTTCAATCCTGATAAGTATTTCTAATAAGTAAGTAAGTCACTTTTGCATTATATTTTCTTTATTTCACAGTTTAGATGCAGGTTAGGGGAAAGAGACAGCGATAGGTAGTTGCAAATTTTGTTTGTACAGTCATGATGTAGCTGTTTCTAGGTTTGTTGTGATGAGGGGTTGTGAGGTTTTGGGTTTAATGAGAGGGAAGACGTGAGCTGAGTTTATCATGGTCAGGCCTAAAACAACAGCACTAGCAATAACAGTGACTGCTCTGACTGCAGGGACCAGGTCAGGCAGTCACTGACACACCAGCTCATACAGAAGTTGGCATCCTAGAAATCCACTGTAGCCATTGCATGCAACAGAGCCTGTGTGCTCTGCACCTCTGTGCTGTTGCTCCACTCCCGACAGGAAATGTTTAAAATTTTTAAGATCTTGTTCTCCTCCCTGCAGTCAGAGGGCACAGAGCTGATTTGGTGATTATACAGAAAAACATGATTTGTATTACAATAACACAACTCAGCTGTAGGCTACAGTGCTTTGGAATACTTAAATAAGAAAAAGCTTGGGAAGCTGCTGCATTACACAGTGCACAGATATGTTGGGGATGATGTAGGGCTAAACAGGTTGGTAACGTGTGTATGTCATACACTACAGACATTTCAGGTGTACATAAAAGGTCAGGTGCCATGAAAAAGCTGGTCTTCTGCTTGTGGACTTACTGCCCTTTGGTTTGCCCCTCAGCCCCCCTCATTTGACTTCCTCCCCTCTCAGGTGCCTGAAGAAGCAGAGAGGGTGCCATGTGTTCACTCATCTGTCCCTTGACACACATTCCCTAAACAAGCACTCTCCAAAACACTGCTGGTTGCCATGACAGTGCTACTGGCCTGAGTAAATAAGAGAGAGGGGGAATAATGTCCTTAGAGGAAGGGAGTGTTGCATGTGGTGGGGGGGGCAGCAGTGTGTGTGTGTGTGTGTGTGTGTGTGTGTGTGTGTGTGTGTGTGTGTGTGTCTCTTTGCCCCTGTAATTCTGCCATGAGAGAGAATGCCTGGCCTAATCATTACAATCTGTGGAAACACATACTGATGTCTCGACTTAAGTCAGCCCTGCCACACACAAACAGGCACACACACACACTCACACTAACCGTTACACATATACACAACACATGCATGTGTACACACACATTTCGCCTGCGTCTACCACAAATGTTCAGTTCGGTGCCGTCAGTGTTCTGCAGATGCTCACTACTGGCCATCTGAGCCACATGTGCTCATTATTCTAATTGCATATTTCCTCATGTTTGTTTACACAATGGTTACTTGTAGATCTGAAATAAACCTACTGTCTACTGACTCTTGTTTAGTCTGACACATATGCAAACACACAGGTAAAGCATGTTTAGTCTGGTTGATTATTTTCCTTTTAATTTCCTCTAAAATGCTACGTCACTTAAAATAAAAAGGAGCTTGGAGCATCCAGTTGCCCAAAAAACAGGTTATGAGTCAGCGTCAGGTAATGACTAATTAAAATGCATCTAAACAAAGACACACGCAGGCACATACCCATGAGCATTAACACACTGCTGGTCTGAGGCACTGATATTGTAATTTTGGATGATTCTGAGCACATTTGTTGTGAAATTATCATGAGTGTGAAGTAGTGCAGCAGTGTGCACACAAAGGAAACGTCAATGTATACACAAACATACATTTGTACTTCTATACTTGTGAGGTCTCTCATTAAGAATGTACAAGGGGCGCCCCGGCAGAGCACATACCATTGAGGCTGAGTCCTTACCACAGCAGCCCAGGTTCGATTCCAGCCCAGGCCCCTTGCTGCATGTCATCCCCCCTCTCTCTCTCTCTCTCTCTCGCCTTTCCTGTCTCTCTTAAGCTGTCAATATCTAATAAAGGCAAAATGCCCGAAAAAATAATCTTTAAAAAAAAAAAAGAAAAGGAAACTGTACAATAATTCTAGTAAGGACTGGCCAAAAACCTTCCAAAAATGCCCCCACTCTCAAGCTCAAACTGGTCCTCACAAAGGTATACATTAAAGATCATATACACACACTCTCTCTCACACACCAGTGAAGCAGCTAAATGCTGATGAGAGACATGAATGGAGGAATGTAGGACTAAGTGAAAGTTTAGTCCTTACTTGTCCAAAGTCCACTGTGGGTTCCATTATTTTGTCTCAGACTTGGAGAACATACTGTAACCTGCAGACCCTCCTGCTACCCCTCAACCCCACTGGCTGCATATCAGAAATGTGTGTATATATGTGTATGCATGTGCACTTAGATATATGTGTGCATGTGTGAGTACAGTATGGTACAGTGTGTTTGTGTGGTGCATACATCACATGTGCACTCACGGCTTTGTTACTGCATATATAAACCAGTGATTAATGACACTCAGCACTGCAGATGAAAATAAAAATGTCTCTGGTCTTTTAGGGATTTAGTTAATTTGTGATGTTGCAGTATAAAAGCAGTCTGCCAAATACTAAGGTTTCAGCTGAAATTATTTTTGATTGAACTTGGCCTGCTTTTCAAACTTTTCATTTTAGGTCTCTTAATCTCCTCAATTTTCTAAAGTCCCAGTTCTTTTGCCAGTCGTCTTTAAACTTACATGAATATCATATAATTTAAAAATGTCAGCTTCATCAAAGTACAGGAATGTTGATAAAGAACACCTTTGAGAGATTTACGGCTTTTGAAGCACATGTGAGCTGCCTGTACAGTTTTATTTCCATGTAGGACATATAAATGACAGCAGAAAGAAAAGGCTAGAAATGAAGTTAACTAGTTCCTTGGTTACCACTAGGTAGCTCAAAAACAATCCATAAAACATACCTCAGTGCACTTTACAGACACATAAAGCATGGTTGGAACACCCTTCGGACCAATTCAGTTGCATGGCAAAATTACCCATTGCATCATCAAAAAGCAATGACACCCTGGTCTATCAAAATCATATGACCCTGCCCAGCCCTCACTTCTGGCCCAGTGGGGGCCCCTGGGCAGGCACTAGCCAAGTCCAGTTGGCACTCCATTACGTACCTAATCATCCGGACTCCAAAGACCACATCTGGAGCTAACCAAGACCTCCAGGCCTGAGGCGAGCCAGAGTGAAGCCCGTCATGGTCAACACATTCTGTGGCAGAACAGCTAAAGCACCTGGGCTCTGGATACCAGAGCCTGCAGGCACAGGATACGGCACAGAGTGATGCTTCAATCTGCATCCTAACTCTTCTGGTCAGATTGGTTACGATTGAATTGTCCATCTGCAGCCAATAAATTAATTAAATATAAAATATATCAACCCTCCCTCTCCCTGTCTGTTAATTTAAAATATGTTACTATTACTGGGAGGGCTGTCTCCTCTAAGCATTTGGGGAAAAAATGTGTTTCTGTGTGTGTGGTCACATGTGAGATTTGTATAATTTGCATGCATGCGTACAGTATGTATGTATTGGCCTGTGTATTATATGTGTGTGTGTTGGGAGGTTCTTGGCTATAAGTGTTTATGATTATTCTTTATCGCCAAGCCTACATGAGCATTAGCAACATGAGTAAGGCTTGTGTCAGTCTCAGCAGCCCATAAATCTCCCTCCCCACCCTGTCCCTGGCTGATGACACATGTCTCTGTCTCGCTAAACATCTTGTTCCAAAACGTTACTTGTTCCAAATGCCACGTCAGTAAGGAACACATTTTCATTAGCAGACCAGAACACTCACATAGCACTTTGCTTATATACACAGTATACCCACACAGAGGCACACACAGAACATGTCCATGTGCTCGTGCATATCCACCCAGTCATGTTTGCACACTTGCATGCATGAGAACACACACACAACACAAGGAAACAAAGCATAATAGGCACAATCCGAAAATCCCTTCTTTATGTAATCAACTTTTTACAGAAGTTGCTACACAGGAGTCCCACAGTTAGAGGAAAATTCAGAGTGCTGAGGCTTTCTGCTACATTATATAAAACATATTGAGGACAGTCTCAGAGGGGCAGATGTGAAGCAACAGGACACACAGCAGCAGCCAAACAGAGAGCTCATGTGATGGTGCGGTCAGCAGTCTGCTGCATGATGGATCTCCAGGTGCAATTTAAGCAAACAGCTCGTTATCAGCAGCTACGATGGATGTAGAGTACAGTAGTAGGAAGGCAGGCCTTTCCCCTGGACACCTTAGATCCACACTCACCTGAGACATCATTGAAGCATGACACACACAGAGAAATCACATTGCCGCCTGAGAGACGTAAATCACAGACACCGGACCTATTGAGCGAGGGCCAAATGCACAAACACACATCAGAGAGAACCGCCTTGGCACAGCTGTCAATCATGTCTTGGCAAAACACACCAGAACTGGAGGAAGAAACTGTAGGAAATGATGGATATTGAATTAGCTGAATAACAGTCTTCGCACTCACACAAATGGACACGTTCACATTTATCACACAAAGTACACATGCAGTGAGGTTAGCGTATAGCCCTCACAGGTATTTTGTTTTGCTGTTTGATGGCTTTAACAAGCCACCTCTTCCATTTCTCTTAGACTGTCTGTTTAAACACTTGCAGTGTAATATCAAATGGTCTGTTTGGTCAGGCCAAATTGGCAATTTGGCTAACCTGTAGGAAGGTAAGAGGTATGCACTGCAGATCCCAATATGCACAGCAGGGTGGAGTGCTCCACAGAAGTGATATTGTCACATTTACAGTATTCATTTTTGAAGAGTGATGGAAGAAAAAAAGACTGTAATTAAAATAAATTTTAAAAAATTGCCTGCATGGAACACATGTTGGTTTTATCACAGCTGTTCATTTAGCACTTTCAATTCAGGGTTCATCTCAATTGGCCTATATGCCACATTTCTACAGATCAAATTCCCTTCATTTTCTTGAATTCCTTGGGTCAAGATAAGTTCAAAAGTAATTTGATCAAGTTTTGTCAGGAACAACTTTTTGCTTTTTGTCCTTAAAAGTTGAGCCAGTCATTAACATAGGAAAATAATCAAGTTAAATTATTTTATTAATGGACTATTAGCAGATTTTTTAACTTGTTCAGATGTACAGCCAAATCATGTGTCTCTGTCATGCAAAGAAATTGGCAGCAAAGTTGCAAAAACAGAAACATTAGCAATTTCTTTATGCTGCTTCGCCTGATCAATATTGGAGCACAAAAATCGATTTGCAGCCAACAATACAAAGAAACCATTTTGACACTACTGTGTCTTCATCAGAGTCATAATGAGCAAAGACATGAGGCAAATAAATACATAAAGTCAAATCAGTCAGTATGCTTCAGTCTTTATTCCTTTTGAAGTTTGCTCTAATCTCAAAAGCACCTGATTAAGCTGTGCATCGCTGGAAGATGCACAAAGAACCCTTTTTCACCAAAATCAATATTGTTCACTCTAACACAAACACAAACCCATGTGTACATTTAATTCCTGTAATACCATAATTCAACTCAAAGTTTTGACTGTTTCTTTTGAACCGTGTCACAAGTTTGTTGGATCAAAATGTGTCCAACATTTTGAGTTTAGTCAAAAACACATTTTTTTGTTTTTGGTCCTAAACAATTTATTAAATCTACACCAGATGTGAAGGGAAGCATCATGTGGATGCAGCTTATCGACCCAATTTTGATACTTTAAACTGTTTTGCTGTGATGCACACATAAATTTGGCAACAAAGACAGAAATAGGAACTAAGTATTCTGCTTGATGACCTTTGCCTAAATATCGCTGCTTGCAGCTGTATCAGTATGCTGTTGTTGTTGGTTGTGAGTGTGGTATGTGCAAGTAAGTGGGTGGGTGGCATGATGTGCATGATGTAACATGAATGATCTATTCACTTTTTCCACTGTATTGTTCCGATTTAGATTACATGAGTTTTCCCCCTAACACACACACACACACACACACACACACACACATATGCACATATACACTTAGTCCCTGGGAGCCCTGATGTAGGCCCCAGGAAGACCCTAAAGCCACTACTGTAATCTCATCATCTACTGGACCAAGTGACTGCCAGAGAGGAAATAAATATTGAGCACAGGTCAAAACCTCAGAAACTAACACGCACACACATATACACACATGCATAAGGACGCCCATGGTCACACACACATGCACACATACATGGTTGTGACTACACAGAGACCCTGCAGCATACGGTCCCTGTAAATGTTTTTGTTCAGTTCCAACCGCAAGACCACAAGTTCCGTCTCGTTAGCTGGAAAGCCGAGTCCCTTTTGTTTAGAAGAAAGAGAATAATGGCTTGTTGGAAAGGGTTACCCTGCTTTTCTTTCATGCTGGTGGTTGTTACGGATTTCTAGGGATTTAGAATAAAGCCATTTGAGGATCATGTCATTGTTCGGAGCGGCATGGATACACAGGGAATGGAAATTCACAGAACTTAGGTAGAGCTTGCAGTTCAAGATGTTTGGAAATGATGACGGAGAGATTAAAGTCAACTATAGGCATACCTACGTACACATTGTACCATGCAAATAATTGAATTTCAATGTGTGTGCGTGTGCATGCATGTGGGCATCTTTATAATCTGATGCTTGTGGGAAAATGCATAGCCTCGATACAGTATTCCTGCTTAAATATACTAAAGACATCTAGATAAGATCCTCCGGAGCGAAGGGAAAAATTCTAGGATTCTTCTGATTCTTCTGATTCTAGGAGTGGAAGGCTGCGATGTGATGAGGTAGAAAGTGGGGTTTAAGGGATTAGGATGACCCCACTTCCCAGTAAGTGCCATAGAGGAGCTCAATCATGAATCACACAGACTGTTGGCCAGGGAGCAAAGTAGCCTATACATGGCTGAGAACATCAGTGCCACACAGCAAAAGCATGCTCAGCAACCAGCACGGAGAAGAAGACATACCACATAGCACACAGAATGTAAATACAAGTATGTACTGTAACATAATTAAATTCTTCCAAGCACACACACACACACACACACACACACATACAATCACATGCAGATGCACAGCAAGTCAACACAAGTGTTTAAATTCCAGGGAGACATCTGTAATGAGGACTGAGTCATTTGGATCTAATTATGGGCAACCAAGTGGAAAAGATGGAGTAAATCAACTCAAAGTGATTTCAGTAAAGAAAACTCAATTCCAGTGTGTAAACTCAGTTCGCCATAAATTTAATTAATGTTGGTTTAAATGGAAGCACTCAGCTGATTGTGTCATAAAACATTGCTGAGGTTTCGACTTCACTCCCTCTGTCTCTCTTTCTCTCTGCTCGTTTGTCTTTCCTCTTGTCTCAACCCACAAGTATGGAGCGAAATAGCAGCACTTTAGTGCCATCTTGTGTCTTCTTATGCATCCTACAACAGGAGAGACAGCCCTCTACCCTTGTTTAGAATATAAAATTAAGATGCTGAGAAAAAATGTAAAAGTATGTTAAGTAGTTCTTTAATATACTGTATATTGCTTTACTCAACCATGCTAAATAACTTATGTAAAGATGTGCAGTATGTTTGGATTATCCTGATGATAACTAGGTTAATCAAAGGGCATTAATATGCTGTATGACCCATCTATGCAATATATTAACTTGTGCTTCTGTGTTACTCAAATCCAAAGCCATTTCCCACTTGAGGCAGTTACTAGTTGGAGTAAATACTATAAGGCAGTGGTTCCCAACCTGGAGGTCAGGACCCCTTCAAGGGGTCGTCATGTGATAAATTTAAGGGGTAGCGAGATGATTAACAAGATCATAAAGAAGAAAATATCTCTTTTTGATACACAAAAATATCTCTTTTTTAAAGACAGTTCTAATCTTTGTTTTATTCTTGTAAATCACGGGATAATTTCACATCTTCGTGCCTCTAAAAAGTATTCAAACAAAAAAAGGGAAGAAGAAGGAGTCACATACATATCACAACTTGTAGAAATATATAACCTGTAACAAGGGCTTGGCAGTAGACATAGCTTTCTTTAAAAGGGGTCACAAGTTAATAAAGTTTGGGAACCATTGGTATAAGGCATGCTGATGGAAATTGTACTGAGTTCATTTTTCCTCTAGATGGCCATATCTACCAACTGCAGACCAGAGGGTCAGAGACAGGAAGACGGTGTTTGCAGGCAGCAGGATACATTAAAAATGCCTGGAGGTCAACAAAAGTCATCACTCTCCAAAAGCAGCATCCTATTGATTATATACTAATGAGGAAAGCACAACATTTCAATGGCTATAAATGCATAGTATTTTGTGAAGGAAAAGAAAAAGGACTTAGAAAAAACTAAACAAGATATACTTCATGTTGCCATGAAATGTGCAGAGTTTGAATTATAATTTGAAAATAGATATTGTTTCACAACGCTCCAAATGATGTTTCTCACACATCGACCACATGACAGAATCTCATGCATGTTCCAGTTCTGCAGGTGTTAGTGTAGAAATGCAGCTCCAGACATCTGACGACAAGTACCATGTTTGTACAGTGGGGCTGACATAAATCTGTCTGCCGCCTCACTATAAATCATGTTCACGGTAAAGCAGTTTGAGGTCACACAAAGTCACCTTCGTCCCTGATCTCTTGATTTGTCATAATGAGAAAATGGAAAGGTTAAAAGCTAATAACTTGAGAAATGAACGAACTGGCAGGGTTTGCATAAATTAATTGACACGTTATGTGGAATGAAATTAATTTTAAGGACGGCTGTTCGTGGATAAAAAAATGTTCCATAGTTTTTGCTTATGTAAGGCATAAGGCGCATACATTTATTGCCACCTTTGCAATAAAAATAAAAGCAGGCCTTTATAAAGGAAGAAGACATTACTCACAAGGGTGAATTTGTGTTGGAGTTGACACTGTAGATATCAATTACCCTTCTGTCCTTCTTCCTCGTCTGGTGTTCAGGGTGGAGACAAGATCACATTAATTTTGATTTAGCTCCTTCTGTACGCTCTCACTGTCAGCTGTCCTCTATATATGGCTGTTTGTAAGTGATCTGAGCTGTAAGTGTAAGTGTTGCTGATGCTCCTGAAATCAAATCTCTACCTCTGGATTACCTCTCACCTGTTACCAATAAACACTTTATTGGAGAGAACATGGACCCATATTTGTTTATATCCTTGTGGTTCCATGTTCTCCTAATTTATTACACACACATTTACTCCATACATTTAGGTTCCGTCTCCCAGTAGTCTATTTCTGTGTCTCTGTCCTGTGGTGGACAAACAAAGGCATATCAGTTTTGTAAATACTTTTGGGACCATGATTCTTCAATCTGGCCTTACTCCTTGTTTTTTTTTTTTTTTTACCCAACTATAATGGGCAACCCACCCCGCTCGGGCTTGCCACCAACTGGCAGTGCCAGCAGGTTGCCCCCGGACCTTGGAGCAGTATCAAGCAGACTGGGCCGGTATCCCAGCAGCCAAAACCCAACAGATGCACCGCACTGAAGCCGACATCACAAAATCAGGGGGCTAACATTTGAAATGTTCTCCCTCACACATAAACACACACATATTCACATCTAAATTTAAACACTCCCTCAGCTAGGGAGTTAGCGGATGAGTGGAAATAAAATCTGGTGTATCAATTTAATCTCCGCTGATTTCTCTCTGCCCTTGTAGTATCTGTTTCTACATGGCTTTACTTTTCCAACAAAAGTTTTATTTGCGTTGGAGTAGATGGGGGTGCTGCCAGTACAGTACAAGTTTTGGAAGGCCAATGTTAATATAAATATTGTCATTTACTTTACTAATATTGTAGGAATATTTTCAGACTGTTGGTACCGAGAAGCGTTACAGTATGCTTTATATCAGTAATTCAGTTTATCCTCAATTTCTTTTCTTGTCCGCATGTGTATGTTTGAAACATTTACACCACTGTATTGCACTTAAACTATTCATCAAGACCACAGTAAAGAAATCTTTTCAGTTAAATGAGTGACTGAAATGTCCAAAGAGAATAAAATGTCATTGCACATTGTTTTGCTGAAGCAGTCGTCCAGAAGGGGGCATCCATCATGTCACTATCCAATATTTCAATATTGTCACTGTCAAATATCAAGTTCTAAATCAAATTTGATTTTTTTCCTCTTTGTGTCTGTCTCTGTCTCCCCCTCTCTCCTTAGAAAGACGAACAGTTTCAACAACATCCTACGACTGATCAATGCCTCACCCTGTGAAATGTTCAGAAAGAATATATACAGACGTTAGACACATTTCGCTGCTGTTCTTCTCTTCATTTGAACACAACCTCTTTCCAAGCACTGCTCTGTGCCTTCTCTGCAGCTCTGTAAGGCAGCTTCTCTAATAGTGGATTAGTTTGGGCTTGTAAAAGCTGTAAAGCTCTGAGAATGAACATTGATCTTGCAGTTTAATGAGAAATAACATGGGACAGATCCCAGCACCATCTCTCCCTCCCTCTCTTTCGCTCTCCATCTCTTTCTAACAAACTAGCACACACACTCTCTCTTCTTTACACCAAAGCACCTGACAATCATGAGAACTATAAATTCTCTTGTAATGCAGCCACGTCAGCCGGCATCAGCGTTAAAGGTTATGCATTTTACTTGGGAAAATTACCCATAGGCAAAAGTGCATGTTGTGTTAGGAGGAACAACTTTACTGGCAAGGCAAAGAAAAAAAGAAAAGTCACACAAAGTTACACACACACATACACAGGCACATCCTGCCCTCTTTCTCCAGACCAATGCTGGCACTATACGTCCTCAGGCCTGCCTTGGCTGGTGGTTTGATAAATTGGCCCTTTCATCTTCTCATCGATGTGCATTGTGTCAGTGGGTTCGTGTGTATATGGAGCAAGTGCGTGCTTGTGTGTGTATGCGTGTGTGTGTCTGCCTGGGTACATTGTCTGAGCTGTGAAGTGTTTGGCTTTCCCACTGAAGGCTGCTGTCACAGCCTCTGAAAGCGTGTAATAGGCGCCCATTCTGTCGGAATGAATACAAATCCATACAGTCACGAGAAAATGTGGCATTTCAAAAAGACTCGGAATAATCGAACAGAAAAATTATAAAAAAAGGGGCATAGCAATGTCATTCTTTTCAGCTAAGCTCTAAATTTGGTGCATGTGATTGCTTTGGGAAGTTCATTTCTGATAGATCAAGGGTGGTTATTGTTGGCTGTGCAAAGCATTTGGTACCAAACATGGGGTTTCTGAGTTGGACTGTGTTTCATTGCTGTGTAATGTTGTCTGTTTGTTTATTCAGATTCCTTAGAAATACATCCTCCTGAAAAATGGGTTCATTTGCGGCAATTTGCTTTTGCTGAGATAATGATTTATACAATCTGCCAGTTTTAACATGATTGTGCTCTGTTCCAGTGGGTCTGAGTGTGAAATTAGACCCACAGTGATATGCCGCAATGATCCTCATAGCTCGTCTAGTCAGCATCTTGCTTTCAGGTACCCAGCATAGAAAATGTCTACAGAAAAACACAGTATGAAGAACAGTAAATTGAAGCCGTCAGAAAAGTGAACTGTGGAAATATTCATATAGCTTTGGTCGGGTACAATAAAGTAGGGCTGCAACTAATGGTTATTTACTATTATAAATGTATTTGTCATTTTTTACATTTAATTGATTCGCTTTTAAGTCTATAAAAAGCTGGAAAATAGTGATAAATGGCCATCACAAGTTCCCTGAGTTCAGATTGCTGGTTTTGTCTGACTAACAGTCCAAAGCCCAGAGGCATTCAACGTACAGTGACCAATGATATTTGACCATATGGAACCAGCAAATAGCATACCATTTTTTGTCTGATAAAGAACGTATCAACTCGATTATCAAAATGGCTGACACATTTTTGGACCAATTGTTTCATCACTCTGGTAAAAGGACTGCACTTACACAGCGCTTTTCTACCTTAACAGTCAAAGCGCTTTACAATTTCCCCCTCATTCACCCACTCACACACACAGTCACATGCCATACAGGGCGCTGGCCTAACCATCGGGAGAAACTTGGGGTTCAGTGGAAAATACCACAGGATAATTATTAATCTAAATCCCTGTAGGAATATCATAGGAATCCCTGGCAACCTTTCCAGGATGCTTTCCTGACTTCAGTCAAATGCATACTGGGAAAACGTTGCAGACACACTCCACTCCACTTCAGGTCCCCACAGCAACAACATCATAATAAAATCATAGGAGATTTTAAAATGTCATTGAGTGTGACCTGAGCAGCACTAACACTTAATTAGGCTACTATTACGCTGTAGAGACACTACAACAATTTTACAATGAATTTGGGCGCTCTTTCTGTCTCCCTGTTCATTTTTTACGTAAGATGATATTCATGTGGGTGCACTGTGCGGAAACCTACTCACTCGACCAGTGCTCCCACTCACTCACTCACTCTGCAAATCCAGCATTCAGTCTACACTGTCACACACACACACACACACACACAGTGTGAGCCGAGAGCGCTTTCTGTCTTTCATTCATCCCGGTGAAGGCTGCTCACACTTTCTTCCTCTCTTCGTCCTTCCTCCCTCTTCTCACACTGGAATAGCTTACTTTGTTTTTGTTTTTGTTTTCCCTCCGTGGTGCCTTTTGGTCGGATTAGTAGTGGATGATATCAACAGCGCTGCGTTTCTTCTTACCTCCGCGATACTACGGACTGGACATGACTCGCTAGAGGACACGCGCATCACGACAGAGAGCTGCGCGAGGGTGTTTTTTTTTTTTTTTTTTTTTTTTTTTTTTTTTTGAGGGGACTGCGATATTTAAAACAAGAAATAAAGAAAATATCCGCATTAAAGAGGAGCGTTGCCGCGGACGCTCCACCTGCCGAGACTCCCGTTACGTTTTGACGGATTTTACTGCACAGGTGCGTTAGAGGATTAAATACAGGCAGTTGGCGGATGGTTGTCGGTATAGTGGAGAGGAGTCACTGCCTCTGCGCAAGGTGAGTGATGGACTCCGAACTAAATGATAAATACTGACTGTAGAGTTTGTTCAACAGATGAATTATTGACCAGTATTGACATCGTTATTTGACGTCTGGATCATCACTTCGGTCTGTTTCGAGCAGAATACCGAAAGTTTTGGCACCTTAAATCACTCAATATTTCTCTGGAATTCCTGCTGGGATAGTGAGTTTGTAGCAAACTTTGTGGTATTTTTTCTGTAGATAGGCCTAAACCTGAGGCATTGTATTGATCTACATTTCTTAATATACAGCATCTGCAGCTACATGATATTATAGTTTTCGTATAGTGCTGCTTATAATATCCTTCTTGGTCGTTTTATAGAACAATTTCTCATAAAAGCAGCACTTTGAGTTATCTATTAGGTCGACGTTTGTGTTTCTAGATTGTCTCAGGATGTTGACCATGAGGTGACTAATGTAGTGGAGGGCTAACTAACTCATCTGGATTAATTAATCTGGATTGTTTTCTCGATTAATCGATTTATTGTTTGGTCTATAAAATGTCAGAAAATAGTGAAAAATGTCCATCACACTATCCCAGAGTCCAAGGTGAGGTCCCCAAATGTCTTGTTTTGTCCGACCCACAGTGCAAAACCCAAAGATATTCAGTTTACAGTGACACAGAGAAGGCCAAGAAAAGCAGCTCATCCTTAATTGGAAAAGGTGAAACCAGAGAATGACTGGCATTTCTGCTTGATAAAAGATTTAGAGGAAATGATTAATCGGTTACCCAAATAGTTGCAGATTCATTTTCTGGCAATCAACTATTCAAATCATTTACTAATGATCTCAGCTCTAGTATAGTTTGAATGAATTTAGAGAAAGCTGGAAACTTGCTATAGTTTGAATTAGATGCAGAGATTTTTCCTCATGATTCAGAAACTTTTCACAGCCGTGCAAATCCAAGCTCTGGCCCACCTTCAATAATGACTTTCTGTGAAATATGAAAATGAGACACATGTCAGATATAATATGGATTAGTTCTGATACTTGCTGCATCTAGTTTCACTGGCTCTTATCCATCTCATTGAGAGCCCTCTCATTGCAAGTATTTGTCACTTTGGGAAGAATGTCCACTCAGCCTCATATACTGGGCGTCTTTAGCAGGATGATACCAGCTTATGGCCTTTACACAGCACTCACCTGCCTGTCACCAGGACTGACCCACGCACACACACACACAGTGCAGGCTATCCCCAAATATCACTCATTTGTGTCTGAATGTAATGAAGTGTCACAAACTAAAACAGTGTTATTTATTTATGTCATCACCGCCATCATTTCAGTCCCCTGAAAAGGACATTTTATTTGCCCCAAGCAGCACTCGCTTTGCCTTTTTATTTCCACTTGCACCGGGTCTATTTTTCCACATGTAGCCCAACCGTCTAAGCTGAGGCTTCATGCTCTGTTTACATACAGTTATTGATCAGCATGCGCTGACTTCTACTGTATTTCAGGTCACTGCAGCAGGCAGGGCGGCATAGTGTCTCAGAGCTAGAATAAAACAGAAAGATGCACCTTACACACCATATTAGAGCTGCAAATGATGATTATTTTCATTATAGTGAACCTGCCAAATATTCGTTTGATGTATAAAATAGCAGAAACTAGTGAAACATGCCCATCAAATGAAGCAAGATGACTTCTTCAAAATGCTTGTTTTGTCAAAACAACAGTTCTAAACTAGAGCTGGAATAATTAGTCGATTAATCGATTAGTCAACAGACAGAAAATTAACTATTTTGACATTTTTCCTTTTCTTTGTCTTGTGTGATCATAAACTGAATATATTTGGGTTTTGGAGTGTAGTCGTACACAACAAGACGTCATCTTGGACTTCAGGAAATTGTGATAGACATGTTTCACTATTTTCTGAAATTATGTAGACCAAACAATGAATCCATTTACCAACAAAATAACCAGCACATTGCTCGATAATGAAAATAATCATTGATCGCAGCCCTATTCTGAAGCCAAAAATGTTCCATTTATTATCATGTAAGACTGTGAAAAGCAGGAAATCACATTTGGAAGGCTGGAACCAGCAAACTTTGACTTTACAACAAATCAGTTATCAAAACGGTTGCAGGACACATTTCTGCAGATGGACTGATTGTTTCAGATCTACACCATCTTCCATTTAGTTACAATTGAAGATGATCTTTCATTATGCTGTCCCCTTTATGTTTTGTAGAATATGTGGTAACACGGTATGCAACAAGGTCATGTTATAAATATAATTGTAACAGCTTGTATTTAACCAGTTACTGCACTGCAAGCAACTTGAGAGCTAATATTCCAAGTGAAAATTTTAAGAGGAGCAAAAAATCCAAAAGACAAAAAAACCCAGTTAATTAGCATGTTCATAATGTGGAACATATGCAGGGTAGCTCTTGCCAGCTCTGAGCCATCTAGAAGTACAGGAGCTTATTTCATTCTCCCTCGTTCTTTCTCTCATGAGGTGCTGAACTGCATCTGGGGGAGAATCTGATTAACCGACTGGCATAATTTACCCAGTCCTAAAGGAATAAACAGAGAAGCGATGTTGTTCTTGAAAAGAGCCCGCTTTCCTTCTATACATACTAATAAAGCATACACAAACTCGCACACACAAAAACAGACACACGCACAGTCAGTACGAGAGCAATAATTGAGGCAGTGATGCTCTCGAAAAGTAGCTGCTGCTTCCTCTCTTTTTTAATAGGACAGGGATTCATTGAGCAAGTGCGTATGGGTGCGTTTGTGTTCACAGCCATGCGAATGCTCTAGTTTCTTTAAGACTGATAGAGCATCATGTGTAGGTGTGTGTCTTTGTGTGTGTGCTGTATGTTTTCCTCTAGGAGTGCTCCATAGCAACAGGCAGCATATCCTCTTCAAATATCTTTTTCCTCACATACTGTATGCCCTGACCTTTCTGCTGACTGTGTGCATGTGGGTCTTTGCATGGGCACATCTGCATCTCTGTTAATGTGTTTGTGTGTGTCTCTATGTGCATCAGTGTGTGGGCCATTTGACCTTTCTTAGTGTACATTCATTAATAGCCGCATAATAACTAATATGGGACCACTCGCTGTGCGTGTCTACACGATCAAGATATTGAATCTGTCTGTCTCTTTGCAGCATCAGTGCAGCGCCAACCTTTTCCAAAGAGCTTTTTGTCTTTTTTCTCTCAAACAAAGCATATAACATCACAATTGTGGAGTATTGATAACAATTTGGCATGCTTTGAACAAGTGGTAGTTTATCATTTTTAGACTATTTCATGTATCTCTCGGCGAGAGACAACTTTAATATATATCTTGACACGGTTTTTGTGTTATGTTAATATCAGTGTTAGACTAACAACTGGTTGCATATTTCATATCCGGGAGCAGCAGACAGAGCTCTTTAGAAATCAATTTTCTTTTGCTCCATCACCATGTCCGGAAACTGGCCTGCTGCCAGATACGGAGGGAATGAGAAAAAGGAGAGGGTGATATTGTGGGTGCATTAGTGGATGAGAAAAGAAAAATATGCTTATCAGATGTAGAATTCATTATTTTTCATCTCTGACTTTGTCTAAATAAGTTATTTTGCTTTCTCAAAACTTCATACACATTTTCCCAAATGCACTCACACCGAGGAATAGATACAAGTTCAGGAAGCACAGGCACTTGATCATAGCTCATAACTTCCTATTTATATGGGCTAGGTGCTGCAAGGTCACACAACCATTTTTAGTCCATGCCAGCATGCGCAAGAGTGTGTGCATGTGTGTGTGTGTGTGTGTGTGTGTGTGATGCACTGTCACAGCATGCAGTCATACATATCAATAGCATATTCCTGTGTGTGCATGTGTGTTTGATACATAATTTACACAGCCCATGAACACAGCACAGTATGAGGTTTATACGCTTACATGCTATGTTTGTAGATGGGGGAAGTGTGAGCATGTGGAGAATATATAACTCATATAACAAATAACTTACCGCTCTATCGTAGAATCTGTGCTGTATGTGTAAAGGCTGTTGGCCTCTCTGGCTTTTCTTGGAAATATTTCTGCAAGAGAAAATAAACAAACGCTGCCTTCTCATTTTTGATTCCCTTATCAAATTCAGATTTAGAAAACATATTGTATTGTGTGAATCAAATGGCAAAGGAGGCAGAGTTCATGTGAATGAAACAGGCAGTAGTTTGAAGGGTGGTGTGTGGGTGAATACTATTTGAAACTTTGGTGACTCTTCTTTAATTCGAAAGGTTTTGCTACGAGTTGTTTCATTTTCAGACTTTTTTTTTTCCTCATTTGATCTTATTGAATTTACTTTAAGATTAATCTCAAATAGCAAAACAAAAGCGCTTTTCTTTGCGGGTTATTTTCAACATGGACTTTATTTCCCTTGTTTGATCATTTGACTGTTGATTGCCATGATCAATGGCATTGATTGCTTCCCTGTGCTTGTACCTACAGTTTGCTGGAAGCACTGTTCTCTAACACACACTCAAGGGCCAAGCAAGCTCTAACAGTTGAACCAAAAAGCTAAAAATCAATCATTTCAATGTAATAACACTCACACTGTCTTAGAGAACAGAGCTACTGGCAACAAAAACCTCTACAGGTTGAAAGTTAAGTACAATCAATCCCAAGGATTATAAAGTCAGCCCAGCATGAAAATAACCAAACTTGTTATTGCAAGTGCCTTACTTTACCCTGACACAGACCTGCGTAATTATTCCAGCACAGTTATGCAGCTAGACATGCATACAACAGAAATCATGGGTGTATTTGTAAGCTTTCATAGATACACTGTGGAAGAAAATATTGCACTCACACACCTGCAGAGACTTCTTACAAAAGGTGCATTAATAAGCTGTTTTTTTACCTCTGGCTAATGGTGGGGATCCCCGCAGGCATGGCAACTTACATTTACTCAACAAACAAACATACACAGACACACATACTGTATATAAAATAGGAGCTCTGTGATTGACAGTTGATCCTACAAGGATGTGTGTGTACGTGTCCCCTTAGGATCAGTATAAATCATCAACTCTCAGCCGCATTGTACTGTAACTATTTATACACCTGCTTTATAGTCAAACCACCAGACTTGTCATAATACTCGTGTTGGTTGAGCTTCTCGTGCCACAGAACAAGGAGCTTATTTTACTAATTAGGAACATGGAAATTGTCATATTCCTAATTAGTTGTTTGCAGTCAGTTCAATAATAGAGACAAAGAGTGAGAGAAGAAAGTCATTACAAAGCCTTATTTGGCTTGTGTCGCTTCAGTTCTTCCACTTATTGCAATTTCATGCCTGATTTCCTTTACACTTATTTTCCTTCCCAATATCTTTTGAATTTATTGTTTGTGTGCCTCACTCCAGTTCCGTCTCTTATTTATTATTGCATGTGTTTTGTGGGAAATCTGTTTGCCCCCCTCTTAGTGTCACTCTATTCTGCCCACTAGAATAATACATATCGTACTTGGAAATACCGTATAACATTACTCATGTGTACGTTTTTTATAACAATATTCTTAGGTGTTCTGATCCCAGTTTCACTCACTGTCTACCAAAGAGGCTCTATGTGTGAAGTCAAAATCCTTGAAACGTCTGCTTTTGTGCTCAGTGCATTACCATGTTTAAAGGCCCTCTTTTTATTGATCACACCATTTTGCTTCTGTTGGATCTTCAAACCATGCTTTGGCATCACTTCAGTCTCAGGTCTAATACACTTAGTATCGAATCTGTGTGTTTAGTGCAAAAACCAAGATGGTGTTTAAATTGCTCTATAGTGCTCTACTGCTTTCAAGGGGAAAATATGGAGATGAAAACTGTGCTGTTACACTAAACAGGACAAGAACATTTGGACAAAATGTGCCAAAGTATAAAAACAGTGCAATTAGTTGCTAATGGAACAGATAGACCCCAACAGTTTTGTTGCCATCCAGCAGAGCATCCCCCATATGTTACAGTAACATAACAACCCCCATTCAAACTTCAGGCCGCCTTTTGTCTCCCCCCATTAACTCAGTTTGCCTAAGAGTCTGTTACTGAACACACACACACACACACACACACACTCAGATAGACACAGGGAGGCGGAGATGTGCTCGGTTAAACTGGGAAAACCTAAGTTTGCCCTGGATAATAGTCTTAATTCACCCTCTAATGAATCCATATTGTGGCCTAAAGCGGTAGATCTGCTATTAATATCATTAACAAGTAATGGCCCAGAGAGAGAGATTTTCAGAGATGAAACTACAACAGTACCCTCATGAATAAAAAGTTCTGATAAAGGCATAAAGGTTATGAAGTCTGAAGAAAGCACGGGAGGGGACCTTCTGTTCAATCTCATTTATCCTCTGATGGACGAATGTTCCTCTGAACTGTAGAAACTCAACAAAGAACCAAGAAGAAATCTAACTTGTGTCAATTTCATCTGCAACAGTTCTTTGCTGTGCTATTTCACTGCAATATCCACTATAAATATGATATAGGGGATAACAAAATAAGTGGTATTCAAGGTTTCCCCCAGAAAATTGTTTAGCTGAGGTGGTAAGCTAGTCAGATACTAATGTATCTCATCTCAACCAGTGCAGTCAATCACTTCATTTGTCTCCAAGGGCAACTGGCTAAATGAGAACTTTAACCTCCTGGATCATCAAATTCATTAGGATTCATAACAGGTGTATGTTTACCATGTTAACTATCTTAGATTAGTATGTTAGCTCAACTGAGATAGCCAACATGAAAAAGTCAGGGGATCACCGAAGTTATTACAATTCATCCTGAGGGGGGCATGAATGTCTGAACAAAATTCTATGGCAATCCATTCAATAGTAGTTGAGATATTTGACATATTGCCATCAATAGAGGCTAAAAAGACTACAAGTCTGACCATGCGTCCAGTCAACATTCGGTTCTTCTGTAATTTATGATCCTGCAATATACACATTTCAGTCAGTACCAAATAGGTGATTCTGATGTTCAATACCCTGTCGTAGTGATATTAGGACAAAAGAAATAGTCTACAAGGCCTTTATCTTTTTGTCGTTAAGGTTTATTTATTCAGTAATTCTCATAAAGATCCAGATCTCTTTTGGAAGGGAGAGCCAAGAATGAACATGCATACCCCGCTCAAATATTAGACAGATATAAAAAACAATATCTGCAAGTATCCCTAAGAGGAATGTCTCTATACCTTCAGGTTGCATTGTAATTTATTCCAGTAGTAAGGTGCATAATACAGTAGCTTATCTGCTCTTCAGTAGATAAGTGTAGCCTACACCATCCCTCATAAGTAATCTGCTCTCAAGGCCATATTTCCACCACTGGGAGAGAAAGGAGGTAGAAAGGGGGACAGAGAGTTAGAAAAGCATAGTGTGAATATGTGTATTGACTCTGAATATCAAGATGCACCACACATAACTCAGAGAGGAGAAGTATTACCAAAATAGAATTTGGGGCACAATAAGCAGTGAGCAAAGGGAGAGAAAGAGTCATAAAAACACAGACACACACACACACTGACTCAGGGGAAGGAGTGTGTGGCCTGACCTTGGCATGTATTTTTCTGTACCTCGAGTCCACACTCTTGGTTTGACTATGTTGAAATGAACAATGGGGAACAGACAGGGACCCTAAATCACATATTTGAGTCACTCATTTTGGATCTTTAGCTTTCAGCTCTTAGTTTTATATTCCACAGCACGTGTGTGTTTGTACCCTGGCTGGATTTGAGTTTGTGTATGTTTGCAGTTTGCAGTATTGAGCAAGAAAAGTACAAAGCAAGCTCCTGCAGTGCAAACAGAATGACTGGATTTGGATTCGGGCTCCGACTCCTTTCAAGACTTTATTCCCTCAGTCTAGTACCTTTGATTGCTACTGTACAAAGGGGAGGCTTGTTAATCTTTGAGCAAGTGTGTGTGTGTGTGTGGGGGGGGGCAGTGTTCAGAAAGATTGCATTACCAAGAGTGAAACAGGAAAAAAATTGTTGGAACATCAAAGTGACACGGCAGAGTGCCTTTGCGATATAGGGTTCCATATTATTAACCCTGCAACCCTTTCTCTTGTTATTCTCTTGTAGAGACTCATTAAACAGGTCATTGGCTCACAGGCTGATGTCGATTTTTCATCGTCTGTATGCATAATTTGACAGTTAAATCAGAGCAGCACTTTATTCCAAATGAAACAGGAACTATGTAAAATGTGAGCGCAGAAAGAGAATGAGGGGAACAGACAGTCCAGTTCACAGCAGTCACCCTCCTGATTGAGCAGAAATGGAAAGACAGAGGGAGGAAAGGAAGGAGGGAACTTAAAAGAAGCCCTGCTGCCCCAACCACCTGCTGTTCTCTCTCTCTCTCTCTCGTTATCCCTCAGTCTCTCCCTCTCTTGTCCTCTAGAAGTGTGGCACATTTTTCAGTCTTTCACGAGTTCATCTTCAGTGTGTGTGTGTGTGTGTGTGTGTGTGTGTGTGTATATATGTGTGTGTTTCAGGCCGTAAGAGAACAGAATGCATCTGTAATAGGAGTAGTGTCTCTAAAGCTCCCCATTGGGGTAAAACATCACACTATACCTCTGTCAGTACAATATGGCTTTCAAATAGGCTATACGCTATCTAGTTGCGAGTAATATTACATACTAATTAATATTCTAAGCCCAGGCGACAGAAAACAGTCTAAGTGGTTGCATTTAATAGAAAGGAACAAAAAGCCACGCTCAATTCAATGCCAGCTTTTTAATGAATGGTGGGCCAGAGACTGAGATTTGAGGGAGGGCTCAGAGTTCACATCCACGTTAAATACTTGATGTGGTTTTAAAAGGGACTCTCCTTAAGGTTCATTCAGTCTTCAGATGCCTCAGGCCTTCTTGCTCTCAACTGAGACTCGTCTACTTTTTGCAACCCTGTTTCTAATTGAGTTTAAGGCTTTTTTTATTTTTTATTTTTTTTATTTGAGCTTCTGTTTGTGTATAATCCTCATCTGTCCTCACTTTTACTGTTAGACGTTTTGTCTATGTTTATTTTATTCACCTCTGTTGCATATATATTTTCACTGACTCCACCTCACTAATTCTCATGCTCCACACTGTACTCTTAAAGCTCCTGAGAACTTTACCTTTGAATCTTAAGTATGTCTCTGTAACATTAAATATACAGATAACTAGATAAGCAACAATCATCATAAGTTAAGGTTCAGAAAAACATCCTTAAGTATTATGTATTTTTTCCAACTGATCCCTGTCCACATCAAACCTGTGAGAAAAGCACAGACATAACAGCAAAGACAAACCGAAAATGAAGCGTTGCATTAGTTCAGGAAGAGCCCTGAAGTCGCGCTTGTATTGGCTGATTGGCAGCAGCTGTTTCATACATGCTTCACAATCAGCTCATACACAGCTGTGTGGCTTGTAACGTCCAATCATGTTCATGATGAAGGTGTACAACATGGTCATTATAACCTGACACACCAACACTGCTTGCTGCGGCAGCTCCCTCCACCACCCCAACCTCCTCCTTATGTGCTACATGTTGGTACTGTTGACTTACTAACATTTAATAATCATGTGTGTTAATTAAGAGGCATTCATTCTCTCAGCAGAATCCCAGAATCCTTGTAGCAACTAGGATTCTTTAACACTCAATGCACAACATGCTCCAATATTTTGGCCGAATCTTTTTTTGCGGATGCAACCCTGCCCTCGAAACAGCACAGCGGAGCTCTTTACTTGATGGAATTAGATGGACAGACGGTAATCGTGACCAAAATACAAAGTTTGGGTTGCGTAGCTTGGTTCTTATCATTAGTGAAGTGGTCCAATAATGGCGAATGTCAAGTATTTATGTGAACATAAACGGGAAAAGCCCCTCAATAATAATACATTTTGGAAGGAATAGGTTGAAAACAAGTGGCATAATGTACATGTGCACATGGCGTAATAATAATAATAACTTTATTTATATAGCACCTTTCAAAACAAAGCTAGAAAATGCTGCAGTAAAAAAGAATAAAAGTTAATAAAATCCAAAACATAAAATGATTTAAAAATAATATATTTATATATAAAATACTATCAGTTAAGACAAAGCTAAAAGTCAGATTTAAGAGTTTGCCTGCCTACCATCTTTAGGTGTCAGACTTTAAAAACAGTATAATCTATAAATGGTCAACGCCTTGATATAATTGTCTCTGGCTGAACTGTCCAAACTTTGGCAGAACATTTTGTTCACGTAGGACCCATCACTCATAGTAAGAAGCTGACTGAGAAAATAGGTTTTCTGGGCCTTTAAATTTCCGACTGCTGACTTAACATCAGACTCCACTTGCACATATCATCTATATATAAACTCTCTTTACTTGTTACACACTTCTGTCATCATTGATTACATAGTTTCCAGTGACCTCTGTGTGAAAAATAAGATGCAAATGATACTGTAACTCTAGAACGCTGAACTAGGAAGGAATCGAATGATGAACTGTCCCGCTGATACTAAATATAACACATGCCTTTTTGTGGTTCATGCTGGTTTCGAAATTGATGGTAAAGTTGAAATATAATTAGATTGTCATAAAACATAACATACAGTAGGAGCCAGTTGCTCTAGTCTGATACAGTGGGAATGAAACCACTTTTCCATTGAGATCTCTAAACCCATGTAACATGAAGATATCACGTTCAGTGCACCAATTATAATCCCCCCCATTTTTTCCTCCCTCCTTCACTATTTTTCCCCACTATCTGTCTCTCCATCTTTTCGCTTCCTTGGGCCTGCCAGTCCATTAATCTCACCAACAGATTGCCTCTATTAATTGCAAGTAATAATCAGAGGTAATAGAGATATTAAGAAGATAAGGATATTTCTGCAGTCACAATCACTTTTAATTAGCCGAAGATTAAAAGACAGACTCGCTTCCGCTGGCTGACGTCCAGAAAGACAGCGCAAGGTCTTTTTCTTGCCACAAAACTCTGGGAGGACACAAATTCTGCAGCAAATCTAATGTGTCAGTTTGCAAAATATATCTCCTCCACCATGTCTCACAGGACACTTCACATAGTGAAGGTAATAATGCGTCGATGCCTCTAGACAAAACAAGTTTCCAGCTTGTCATCAGTGACATTTCAGAATGAATATTATACCTCACAGACACGTATAACATAACATAATGCATTTTATGTTAAATGTGTCTGCAATGCCCTTTCATTTTAATGTATGGGAGTCGTACTGTTAATTTAATTAGATTACAGAGGAAGTGTCTGTACTGCATGTCTGTAGTTAATTGGAAGGTCCAGGGTTCACTAAAAAGACAAGGAGAACAGACAGGGGTAATTACCAGTAGTGTGTTGAAGTGTGTGTTCACTCACATGTGTTGAGCAAGTGCATAGGCTAAAGGTAATTACACACTAGACTTGAAATAAAGAATACCAATTCCCGTCACTGCTTTCCCCTGCTGACACATGGAGTAGATTGTGTCTGATCGCATCACTAATGTTGAGATACCATGTCGGACAAAAAGCCCAGTTCTTTCTTACTGGAGCTGACCTATGCAGCATACGTGTACCTCGCACTATGAAACACTTTGCCCCTGCAAGCACCCTGTCCTGTTGCTTCCTTAGGGCAAGGAGCTCATCCAGTTTAATGGTTGATGTGCCTGGACCATTCCCTACAGACCAGTTACTCACCCTAACACTGTCAGAGCAGTGCCTACAGGGCACACATAATGAAGAGAATAGAAAATTGAACACAAGACCCCAGAGCATATCATTAAACCATTTTCTATTAAGATACTCAGTATAAAAGCGAAAGAAAACACTGCTGCCAGGTTGTTAACAACCCACAGCCATGGCTCCCAGTGGGGTGCTCAGGTCTCGATGGTTTTACTGGTTGGGCAATCCCAGCACCGACAAGGTTGGACACTGTTTCTCACCAGGGAATCTAGCTGGAGACCTTTTAACAGTTTACCTCTGAAACTGTAATTGTCACTAAAGTTGCTCTTGGCTATACTAATCGCTTTACAGCATTACTATTTGCTGCAAGTCTGCAGAAATACTTTATTTAAATCAGTGGGTCTCTGGTCAAGTACTTCTTAGCCAACAAAATTGAATGTCGAAATTAAAATCTTGTAACGGAATATATTTACATTTTGGTTTTGAAACAATTTAGGTTTCCTGGTCTTTACATTATAAATTATATTATATTTTTGTTTTGTTTTTTTGTTTCTAAATGATTCCATAAATTAGAGAAATACATATTCAACAGTTTATTGGTAAGTAAAATGCTGAAACTCAAGCCAGAGCCTCAGGCCATTGTTTTTTTAAGACTGGAGCAAAATCATCCTTGAGAGGATGTTCTGACAGAGAGGATCAACATATTTTGGGCTGAACTGTCATGATGAATCTGTCATTCTGAAGGAAAACTATTTCTAAATCGAGATGAGATACATGCATGCTCATGAACGTCTAACACACACTGTAAGGTTCACTGACATTTTATTCCGTTCTGTATTTTAATCATATTCATATTTGCGCGTATGTTTGGGGGTGTGTGTGTTTGTGTAGTCTCAGATGAAGATGAAGTCTGCGGGCGTCGTGGATGGAGGCTTGTTCACAGAGAGCTATTGTAACATCTGCAATGCCCAGCTCATCTCCGAGTCCCAGCGCACCGCTCACTATGAGGTGAGTCCGACTCTGCTCCTACAGGAATGTTCACACTAAACAAAAAATAAATAAATAAAAAAGGTTACGATGCTACAATCGCTGCTTTGACAGGCAGATTCCTGCACTGCACACTGTGCATCAGCCTTATTGTACCAATGTGTGCTTGTGCCGTTCAAAACAGTGCTCATCCAATATACATAAACTTAATGCAGTATGGTAATGGTAGTCACTTGCACACAAACAAACACACACACTTTTTGTTTTAATGTAGTCTACCCCTCAGCAGAATCCCTAAGAGTAATTTACTGAATGGCCATTAAATAATCAGCCCTGTGCATTGTTTAACAAGGATGTTTGTGTGTATGTGTGTGCACGGGAACATATGCATGTGCGCTCACATGCATGTACTGCATTGAGGTTGTCCTTGATTACAAGACACATTTGGAATTAACAAGGAGACTAATGAGGACAGGGCCCTTACCTGGAGTGAATTAAGCGAGGGCAACAACAGTGTGCATATGTACCAACCACATTCACTTGAAAATAATCTATTTCTGTCTCTCGACGTCAGTCTGACAAAAACACACAGCCCTGGACTTGTGTAGACAAATGGTCAAGCTGAGTCACGGGATGTCCTCGGTGTTAGTAGATCCAGAAGTCAGTATATCAAGGAGACGAGACAAGAAATAATTTGAAGGCAGGGAGCTTTTGCGTGTTAGATTCAATAAGGGTAACTGAAAGTGTTTTACCTAAGACACGGAGACAACAACAACAGACTAAAGAAAGACTTTGGAGGCCCAAGATGCGATTAAATACACTTTTGTTTATACTTTTTGTTTAGACATATATGCATCTCTGTTAGCAAGATCACAAGTCTGATTGCAATCCATCCCTACTCCAGTCCAGAAGGTGGCAGTAATGCACCTGATGCTTTTGGTAACTGCATGCCAAAAACTCCAGAAGAATAACTTGTGCACTTCAGTAGATTAGTTACAACAAATAACAGTTAGCACTAACAGCTAGCTAGCTAAAACTACCCAGAAACGACACATACAAATGGATGACTCACATAGACGGACTACGAGCAAGACAAATGTTTTAGCATCTTCAAGGACCATTGCCGCACACCACTGTCTGATATTGTGTCAAAGTAGGGATGTTGCTTGGTGTTAAGGATGTGAATCAGATCATGTATGAGTGAGATACATTCTGAATACACAGAACACACAGGGATGACAGACATTTTTTTTTATAGTTGTCCTCTGCCCTGTCTGTCTCCTACTTGATTTGACACTCAGAAAAACAGAAAGAAGAGAGAGAGACATGCATAGTCCATTAGAGTAGGGTGAGCACTGAGGGTCAGTGCAGGGTAACCATGGTGACACAAGGCCCCGCTTTTAGCCCATATACCAGAGCCATCAACTTCATGACCATTTATGCACCTATAAACACAAGCATACACTCAGACACACAAACACACACACACAAGCACTGACAAAATGCATTAAAGTAGTCTGACAAGTGAGGAGGCATGTGAGGTAGAGGGAAGGGCGGGGGGTTCTTGTCCCGGGGGCAGAGGATCCAATCTAAGCACTGGAGCAGCAAGTACAGAGTCTGATGTCAGAGTCTCCCATTCGCTTGCTTTGTGTGCTGTTCAGCCATGATTTAGACTTAAACTACATTTACATTTTACTACACTCAAAGTACATTTTCATCTACAAAACGTATACAAAAGTGATTCCCTTCTGGATAAAGCCACCTTAACACATTTGACAAATAGTCTCATTCTAATTTATTTACCTCCATCTCTCATCACTCCAAAGGTTAACATTTTTCTCCCTTGATGCTTTTCATAATCACAATTGTGACTTGTATCCCTGCTGTACAGTAATGTGTAATTGACTGCATATGTGGCAGTAAAGGTACAGAAGCAAGTGTTGACAGTGTCAGCAAAATTGCACCAGCAGTGGACTTTATAGATAATAATAGATGTTATATACTAGAAAGGACAGAGCATGCCAATAAAATGCTATATGGAGCAAGATAGCTATGTCAACCTTGTACACAAACACATGGAGCTGGCTAAACACGTACACATGCACTAATCTTTACCCTGCATGATGTGATGTGATTTTCATTGTTCTGCATTAAAGTGACAGTTAGCAGCTTCAAGGACAGCTCACTGTCCTTTCATATAAACACTACTGTATATTTCTGCTTATTATAGCTTATAGTCTTTACAGTGTAAAGCCCTGTGACAAATACAACAAAAACAAATGAGTAAGCAGCGCAAAAACCCATTAACAGTACAAATTTTTACTTGAACCATCTTTTCACCAAAATCATTTAATATTATGCAGACTAATTTGAGTCTATTATCTGCTTTTTACTCTATAATTTTATTAGGCTAATCATTGATTCCACAAAAACACTCTTACAGTTTTTACTTTTACTGTAATTTGAGCCATCCAAATTATTCCCTAATTTCCTTTAGTACTTTACGGTGCCATTGTGTACAAGTGAAGTGAAGAGTCCTCACCCCCCAACCACCTCCCCTACCCAACATCTTACTCAGGGCTCCCAGAAAGCTGAGGCTGGCTGAGGCGCCAAAATGTCTGAGAGCATCATCAGCTGAAACAGGGATAAAAGCTCGGAGGGCGTTGCCAAGGAGGAGTGACAGTCATTGATTTTTTTATCACTTGGCTTACTTGATAAAATAAAACTCACTTCACTGGCTGACGCTCTCACTCTCTCTCTTTCTGTGTCTCTCTCAGAGTAAGAAACATGCAAACAAGGTACGTCTGTTCTACATGCTTCACCCTGAAGATGGAGGACCACCTTCCAAGAGACTGCGGCCAGATAACCCTGTATGCTCTCACTGAGTGTGTGTCTCTGTTTCTGTGTTGCATAACATACAATGTTAATTCGATTTTCGTATCTCCAATTGGTATTTGTTATTGATTCTATCTATCAAGCTTAGCAAGATTTTCCTGTGTTGCAGTGTAATCACAAACTGAAGTCACTGTGAGGATGTTTGTGGAAGGACAATTATTTGCATGCTGAAATGGGAGAATTTGCAGCATGTTTTCGTGTCTGTAGATGAAAAAACCTGAGTTGACTGGCCTCAGTCTAATCCTTTACTTGGCCTGTCCACTCTCAGGCTTGGCCATTGCAGCCAAGTGCTCATGGGAATATCTGCTTGATCTGCTGTGTGCAGCTGTTGTGTTTTTGGTTAAGATTTAGTGGAGGCGGACGCCACCGAGCATCTCTATATCTGACTGTTGCAGGCCATGGCTAGGGAGGTCAGTGCATTAGCAATGTTTGTGTGTCTGTCTGTGTGCGTGTGTTGTAGGTGGGCCATTGTGTCCGTATATTTCTAGGGCCGTGTTCTGCAATTGTAGCGAATGCTGAGGTTGCATTTGCATCCACAGTGAACCGTTGGCCTTCGAACATGAAGCACAACTGCTATTTTGCTGTTGATTCAGTTTTGACTTTGTGGTTGTGGGTCTTGTGCGTGTGTGTTTGTGTGTTTACGTGTTTGCATCTATGAAAAGAAATGTGAACGTAATAGACTATTGTGAAGAGGGAGCTTTACTATAGTACACTGTGTGCCCCATATATCCGGGAAGCCGATAAGTCCCACATGGCATAATACACACATACACACACAGAATACATACAGTGCACACTTGGAGGACACAGCTGGTGGAAAAATAAAGCTTATCAAACTAACTGACAAATCTAGCTGTGCCAGAGAGAGAGAAAGAAAGAAGGAGGGGAAGAGGTGGAGCGTCTCCAAAAGCAGCGCAGTGCCACAGCCAAGACCATGGGCCGTAGTGCAGGGCCAATTAGCTCGGTACAGCAATGACCCTCTGTCCTCTACTGACTAACTGAACTATAATGTTTGCAAACATCCCCAGTGTAAGTGATTTCAGCTTGCACTTGAGGAATGAGCAATGCAAAGTTTAAAACCCTGACAAATAATGTTTGGGGCTGCAAGAAAACATCTTCAAAGTAGACAGATTAAAGTTATTTCAGCTTCCATCAAATCCATCAATCCAGCAAGGCTAAAGCATAAAGACAGATCTGGATTCACGGTTACAAATATAAGGAGCCGGAACAATCAAGTGGGGTAGGACTTATCTGTTTTGATCTGCTTTAGACCACGCATGTTGATCGATTGATGTTCTTTGTTGGCATGCGATACCTTGACTTTTATGTTTTACTGACCATAAATTCCTTGTGTCCATGGATGGGTTTGCCTCCTCACAGTTCACAGTTACATGTAGTATGCCTCAAGGCTCCATCCTCCACCATTTCCTTTATCCATGTGTATCCAAAGTCTCTTTGCATAACTATTATATATGCTTACATTTTGAGAAACATTTTGATAATCATTACCCTTTTTTTACCCACAGCAAAAATTAGATCAGTCCTGAATTGTGAGACATTAAGGGCCAGGTTATGCTCAAAAAGAACTAGCTCATACGACATGTTGTCTGAGCAGGTCGGGAGGCAAAAGTGTTTATAGCGTGTGATACACGTGTACCACACTGCAGACGCTCATGAAATAGGCATGTCAAGGGCACATGGGGTTTACAAAAACACACACATACTGTAGAAATATACACACCTATGTCTCCATCTGTCTCCCTAAGTGAATAAGACATGACTCAGCCCCCCCTGACTTTCACCTCATATGGGACACTGAATACACATAAACAGACCATGTGCGCGCGCACACACACACACACACACACACACACACACACACACACACACACACACACACCTCATCTGCCATACTGTAATGCACTGTGAGCGCCACAGCTAGCACTTTGTTCATAACCTTTCACACAGAGATATGACATTGATTATCTGACAATGCTGGAAAACTGATAGATGAGCTGAACAGTTCTTCAGAGATGAAATTCTCACCTTTCGACTTGGGACAAACTTTGCTTCTTTCATCTCTTTCATCTTTGTTTTCTCCAAAGGGAAGTTTTGCACATCTTTTCTCTGCACTTAATCTTGTTTTCGCCCATCTGTTCTGGTACTGATTGACATGGTGCAGTCCAATGGGAACGGCAGAAAAGGATTTTCAGCGAGTGAATGAAATGCCAGCGTCTAGCCAGTGTAAAATGCCATGCCTTGAGGTTTGTGTGTTTGTGTGTAGGTGAAAGTGTTTGTCACAGAACAAACAGAGAGAAAGTAGGCCGTAAAGGTGCTCCCAGATGAAAGGGGAGGGGACTTTATCCTTTTTTCTCCCCTATTCTCCACCCTGCTCTTTCTCTCCATGGGAGCATTTTTCTACTTGCACAAAGGGCAAGAGATAACACAATGTTTTTATTCTCCTCTAATGCTATATTTGCACCGTGGCTGCTTTCAATTTACACTTTCAGCTCTTCTTCAAACTCCAAATGAGAGCGTCTGTTTCCCTGTGCTGCTCCCTGTGTATATTTAGCAATGTTTCCCACAGCGCCTCAACACAGAGCAGTAGAAGTAAGAAGGAGCAGAGAGAAAGCAAAGCAGAAGGAGAGGAAGATTAACACAGCTAATTAGGAGTCTATTGTTAGGTGCATGAGCAGGATGAAGCCACCCAAACACAAAATATTCTGTGATACAGACGTCACTATCAGGCAGCATGTGCGCACACAAACACAAACACTCACGACAGTTAGGTCGCATGTAAATCAGTCTCAACAGATGTGTGAGGTGCAACAGGTAGAGACGGCGAGAGACAAAATACAGAGAGGAATATAGAAATGAGCAACGGTAGAAATCTAGAAATCAATAGTGAAGAAACAGAAAGGTTGATGTCTTTCAGTGGAGACAGACGGAGTAAAACAGTGAGTCAGAGATGCTGTTGATTGTTTAAAGTGGTTGAGTAGAGTGGCAGCTGTAATGAGCTGACAATTATTCAGATCATGTCAGTCACCCACACACACTTGAGATTGTTTAAAACTTTCCCCCACACTGTCACTAAATCCCTGGTGTAACATTTATCATTGAGCGACAGGATTTGCGTTGCCTTCTTCTTTCAAGTAGATGCTTCTTTGTGTTTCAGGCCCATCACTGTCGACTGCTTCTTTTACTTTTCAGTGTGTTTTGACAGGTGAGACCAGTGCAGGCTGCCACAAAGAATCCTCTCAGCCTCTTTGTCCTAAGTCAAAAAAACATGCAGTTGTGGGACATCGGCTCACTGTGGTTGATTTTCCTCATCCTACAACAAGATTTGGGTAGAACAAGATCTCAGCAGCGCTGCCCATGGGGAGAGAAGAAGTAGACAAAGTAGGCGAGGGGGGGAATGGAGGGAAAGAGCAGCAGGATGAATAGTGAAGCAGTCGAGAGGAGGAGCAGAAAGTACACAGAGAGGAGAACAGAACGAGGGGAGATGGTAATGAGGGAGCGGTGGAAGAGGGAGGAGAGGAGAGGAAAGGAAGTGAGACTTGTCCTCATGTATCTTCCTATGATACAATCATGGGATAAATATAGATAAGCTGTTTAAAAACAGTATGTATTACTTTACAAACACTCGCACGCAAACAAATATGCACACACTTCCTTTCTCTTCCTTTGGAAACATGAGACGATGCTTTATGCGCTAATAAAGCACAATGAAATGAATTTTACCAACTGAGAAGGAGAAGGAAACTGAGTTACTGGTGGAGATGGAGGCGGGGGGTATGGGACAGTTCAGAGAAAGCCTTTAACATGATCACAGCAGGGACAGACACAGGGGAGGAGAAGAGGAGGAGAGGGGGTGGCGAGGGCCTGCCAATACAGATAAATATTTTATCCCTCAACACACAGAGTCACTGAGACTGGTGCCCAGAGGGGGAGAGAGGATGGAGAGAGGATGGAGAGAAGGAGGGATGGAGGGAGGGAGAGCCAAAGGCTGAGAGTGAAGGCAAGGCAAAAAGAAAAAAAGCAAGAGAAGAAGAGAGTGAGAGAAAAAAAGAGAGAGAAGAAGAAAAGAGAAAGAGAGGGATGGGACAGCTGAGAGACAAAGCTAAGCCTGGAAGGTAAAGGTGTCTTTAACTCTCACATCCACTGTCTGTGATGCTAACCAGGGCTGACACGAGACACACACACACATTCACACACAAGCGTCCACAGAGACACACCGCACATACCCACACACTCAGATATGGTGTCGCAGACACTTTTCTATTATTGTCCTCTCTCTTGCCGAGACTGAGGTTTCTCTCCTCCAACTCCTCAAAAGTTGTGAAGGTGTAGCATTTAAAAGGTTGCACTGAAAGTGTGAAATACTGCTCCTCGAAGAAGACACTAAAACATATTTGATCTATTGTTTGTTTTTTATTTTATGCTGTGCCTGTTTTAATTCATATATTTAAGTATGTGGGGCTGCAGAACACTAGACCCATATGTGATTCATTAAAGTAAGATCTCATTCCAAAATCATGCTACTATAACAGCCTCCACTCCTCTTGCAAGGCTGTCCACAACATTTAGGAACCTGGCTGCAGGGATATGCTCCCATTCAGTGAGTGAGGTCAGGGCCCGATGTTGCATGATAAGACCTGCCTCACAGTCCGTCCTAATTCATCCCAAAGGTGTTGGATGGGGTTGAGGTCAGGTCTTTGTGCAGGCCAGTCACATTCTTTCTCACGAAACACAGAAAAGCAGAAAAGTCTTTCTAAACCTTGCTCTGTGCATGGGGGCGCAGTCATGTTGAAACAAGGCCGTCTCCAAACCATTTTGATTTCCTTTAACTTGAACTATAAGGGGCTTAGTCCAAACCATGAGTATGTGGACACATACTTATTGTGTAATTTTCTGCATGCAGGTCTTTGGTCTCTAATATTCCCCTGTTCTGTATAGTTCAACATAGTTTTAGTTTTTTCGTTTCTGTAGGGCAATTTCGTGACTGTTAAGGTCAAGGTTTACAGGCAAGTGCCATGGTTCCACCAATCAGTAGTGGCAATTTGGGATGATTTCTAAAAAATACTGAATTTTCCTGACATGCAGCCTACAGTATATTTTAGTTTTTCCTTTAGTTCAGTTAGTTTTTCAATACTGAAAAGCTAGAGAGAAGGAGTATAGCTTGAATTCTGTGTGTGTGTGGGTGGGTGTGTGTGTGTGTGATCTTGTTTATTTGCATGTGTGTGTGAGTGTGTGTGTTTTTACATTTGTGTCAATCAGGCGGTTGGTCTTTTTGTTTGTGTTCCCACTCTCCCGTGGGGAGCAACTCCCCCTCATCATTAGTAATGAACCAGCAGCGGTGAAAGGGCCAAGCCACAGTCTCAGCCCATAGAGACAGATGAATATTTGATCAGCCCTCGCTTTGCTTTTGTGTGTGTGTGTGTGTGTGTGTGTGTGTGTGTGTGTGTGTGTGTGAGTGTGTGTGACAAAGCTCATGGAGGTCAGTGCAAAGTGTACATCTTTCCATTTCTCATCTCCCCTTGCCTCTCGTCTCTCCTTTTCTCACCTTCACCTCTCCCTGCCTCTCTTTTCACATCATTCCTTTCTTCCCCTCCACCTATTTTCCTTTTCACCTCCTTTACCCTCTCCTCCACTGTGATCCACTTTTCTCTCTTCCTCTCCCATCCACCACTCTCTTTTACCATCTCTCACTCCTCTCCCCCTGCAGGACTGTGCAGAGACAGAGGTGGACAGGAACAAGTGCTGTACTTTGTGTAACATGTTCTTCACCTCTGCCATTGTGGCCCAGTCCCATTACCAGGGCAAAACACACGCCAAGAGAGTCCGCCTGGTGTTGGGGGAGCCGCCCAGCCTACCCACAGCCATGACCAGCCCTACAAACACAGGTATCTCACACCTTCTATCTGTCTCGCTATCTGGGTTTGATTTTAGAAACAAGATCAAACTCACACATCCAAACATGCACTGTTGGAGCCATGTATTTGAACTGCAAGGCTTTCATAGTGATCACAGTAGGTATATAGCAGCTAAAGACGTTAAGGGAGTGATCGAGTGGCAGAGTTTTGGGAAACAAAGAGAATAAGATATTAAACTGATTCTTTGAGCCAGCTGGTCTTCATCTGTCCGTCTTCAGGTCAGAGTTAAAAGTGAAAGTCTGACAAATCCAATCTATCGATCATTTGACCATAAACTGGTACTGGTGATTAACCCTTTCAGCCCTAGCTGATCAACAACCTCTTGATGTTTGCACATAGAGCCTGTCCTCACTGAAGACCAAGGTAATTAACTTGGTTGTAAAACACACTCTCACCTCTGCTCGCACACACCCACGTGAACCAGACATCCACTTTGTGTGACATGTATCACTGAACTGAGAACTATTTTTAGTTCAAAGCATATATTTTTTCTGAAGTGGATTTGGAAAGCTTTAGTCATGCTTCAGTAAAAACATCTAGCCTGGATATGAGAGGGGAAAAAAATGCTAACATGACAGAGGCCCAAGAAGAAAAACTTTGAAGGTGAAGCACACAGACAGCCTTTAATTTATAAAGGTCTTATGATTAATAAAAAAAATCTCCTTAACAAATCAAGACATCCGCAAATTGATTTTTGTTCATGCTCATGATTGTTTAAGATGAGCAGTGCCAGTGCTGGTGAGTCGTCTCCAGGGGAACTTTACATAATGTGATTCAAATTGGATGCAAAGTGAAAATTCAAAGAGCTATAAACACGCAATCGCTACAAAATGCAGTGTTATGATCAAACCCCTGAGTGACTTTGGCTAAACTTTGGCCTACTTTGGAAAAGTATCACTTCTGTACAGCCGTTGCCGTGGAGATTCCTGGAGTTTTGTGATAGTGGGACCTGGAGGAAAAGAAACAAGAGAGGAAGAAAGAGGAAGGGTGACCTGGGAGAGAAGAAGAAGATTTCAGGAGCGATTAAAGTCAAAAGTAGCCTTCATGATCACTCTGAGATGAGCGCTCCACAGGAAATGCACAGCCAAGCTGACAGGCTTGTGCGCACATGGGCACAGAAACACACATAAGCAGAATGGACTGATGCCTGCACATTTGTGCTAGACATTCACTTGCATCTACGGACACATGGACGCTAACATACATACAGAAACACACGCACACAAACCTCACAGTGAGGAGAGAGAAAGCAAGGGCCATGTGTGTTGGAGAAGCCCTTGAGAGTTGGAGAGCAGAGAGTGTACCTGTGTTCCCTTCCCTTTCGCACATCACATCCCCACACACTCCAAACCACCGCCTCCTCCTCCTGCACACACACTATCAAGCACACTTCCTGTGCCCAACTCCGTGAAAAACTGTTACTTCTGCTCCAGTGTGCAAGGATCACAGTCATGGGAAAAGAAAGGGTGGGAAAACAAGGGATGGAGAGGAAAAATACATCCACAAATCTCTCCCTGTTGCTGCTCAGCTCGTGCTGTTCCACAGAGCTGTCAGATCTCAGGAGCTTCACTCATGCACAGCCACGCACAAACACACACACACGAACGCTGTACCAGAGATTTAAGGATGGCCTCGTCTTTGAGCTCAATTAGCAGAACAATGAAATGACAGTAAAAGAGTTACAGGGTTGCTTTTTGTAAGTGAGATGATAGTGTGGCGAAGGCAAACACAAGCGAAGGGAATGTGAGTGGGTGTGGTTGGTGAGATGAGCCGAGACACAGCCATAGATACAGTAACTATGTGAACAGAGCCCGAAGACACATCAAGGTATGAGCAACCAATCAGCTTGCGGGGCTAGAGTCAAGTCAACACAGGCACACACACAAAAAACACACATAAGCCAACACACCTCACACTCATCGTCACTGGTCAACAATTCCTGCATGCTCTTCATTTGTTATCAGTGAGCTGATGGTTGTTGTGAAAGAAGTGATATGACTCATTTAGGCTTAAAAGCATGTGTGAGTGGGCTTTTGTTCGTGATATAAAATATTTAAACGTGCGGTATTGTGGCTGTGTAGTCATAGTCGGTATAATTCGAGAGTCATTGACACATTGTAGATGGCAAATCGGCACATTTGGACATGCCATCTGGCATTAGAAGCTTTCTCACACAATTTGGCTGTGGACCTAACACCCCCTCCCTGTGTTCAAATAAACAGTTTCAGCAGAGATGATTTCTTTGGTACACGTACTGTACCTTACACACACACACACACACACACACAAGCAGCCTATTCTGGAGGCTCATTCATGCGCACACACATTTTTTTGGATTACACATTCAATCCGCCACCGAAACACCCACATGCACACACAGACACACGTGCAGCCACGCGCACATACGCACGTCTTCGCTGCGTGAGCCACAACCACGTCCTGTGGACATGTCAGTGCCTGTTGGCTATTAATGGGCAATCACCATGGTAACCAATGTCATGTCACGAGTAGCAGGTCACCTGGAAGTCTGCCATTTCTCTCTTTTTTTATTCCCTCACAGAGGAGAGGAGAGGAGAGGACAGGGATGAAAGGGGAGGAAAGATGAGAGGAGAGGATGTAGGTAAAAAAGATCAGCAGGAACGTTCTTAAGTACAGTAGATGTGAGTAGAAAGCCAGTTTCTAGCACTTGCGGTCGTCTCCCTGGAGTGCTGATGGCTTCCTCCCGACCCATCTATGTTTCACAGATGTGGCCGACAGCAATCTATCGCTCTTTGCTCTCAGTCTCGATCAGTATGATCTACAGCTTTCAAATGTACACGTGCGTGTGTGCGCTTGTGTGTAAGCATGTAGTTGAGATTTTCTCTGTGTCTGTGAGAGTGAGTGAGTGTGTGTGCATCTATGCGAATGTGAATGCATGACATTTTCATATTGATGTAAAAACATTTGCATTTGAGTTCATGTTAATATGCTCCCTCACTCTCTTCCTTCTATCCTCCCTTCTTCCTTCTGCAATCCCTCACCCCTCACTCCTTGTCTCTACCTCCTATCTGTTCATTTCTTTCCCCAGATTCCTCCCCTTCCACCCCGGTGCCCACAGACCAAGCTGCGTGTCCCCCTCCTCCCCCTGCCCTGCCCTGGCCCATGGCGGTGGTCGGTGGAAACGGCGGAAGAGAGGCAGGGAAGTACTGCTGTCTGTGCGGAGCCTGGTTCAACAACCCTCTGATGGCCCAGCAGCATTACGAGGGCAAGAAACACCGTAGGAACGCAGCCAGAGCACGCCTCCTGGAGCAGCTAGCGGGCAGTCTGGATGCCACGGAGAGCACAGGTCAGCCTCTTGGCCCCAAGCCCGACACAAGTGACAAGTAAAGGGTAGGAGGGGTGTTACGTCTTTGTACAAGGAAAGACGATAAGGGGGAGATCACATTCAACATCTGTGGCAGTGAGGGTGGACTTTCAATGTGGTGTACATTTCACAGATATTATACTAAGGTAAGCCACACCAGTTAAAATTAAAATTAGCACCATCAGCCAGTCACTGTAAAGATCAGATTATTCAAACATATACACATAACAAAAACATGGGTTCTACATGACTGACTACCTTTCTCCTGTCTCCTTGAACCATACGTGTTTCCATTAAATCAGTCCAGAGCTTCTCCCTTAGATCAACCCCCTCTACTTTTATATGTCAAAGTCTGTCTGTGAAAACAGTTGTATAATGTAATTTGTGGCTCTAAAGGAGTTTTGTCAAGTCATTATCCTGATATCTTGGTTTGGGCTTGGAGGCTACAGATTTCTATTAGAAAGCCTGCGTTACAAACTGGGGCATGTAGTTTGACAGACATGGACAATTACCAGGTCTTGTGGGTCCAACAAAAAGACACTATCGAGCTGCATTATTTTAACAGCAGGGTTAGCTACAGTGGGGCAAAAAAGTATTTAGTCAGCCACCAATTGTGCAAGTTCTCCCACTTAAAAAGATGAGGGAGGC